>CAKNWW010154898.1:0-16205 GCA_932074435.1 Andricus kollari | reverse complement strand
GAAAAAATGTTCTAAAAATATGTTCATTAGTTATTAAAATACTACAAGGAATTACCTTAAAAAATTGTTTTTTTTTTTTAATGGTAAAATAAATTTAACAAAATTTTTTTTATAAAGAAATATCGCATCATTTTAAAAGGTCGGTATGAAAACTGTTATTGGTATAAAAATGGTATAAAAACTGTAATAACTTTTTGGCTTTTTCCCTTATGATCCGCAAAATTGTAATTAGAGTCTAAAATAGCATGAAAAGAAAGGTAAGTATCAGAGGTAAGTATAAAGTAAAAATGTAAATTAATTTATTAAATTAAATGTAATTATCATTTAGTATTATCTTGACTTTACAATATTCAAAATCAATTGAAAAATAAAACATAAATCATGAAAAATGTATCGGTAGAATCGGATAGTTTAAAACAGCCCATACGAATTCCTGAAAAACATCATCATTAAATACCGCAAGGCTTCATTACAATCATGTATTTGATTTGAAAACAAAAATCAAGTGAAACCTTGGAATAGCCAAAGAACCCGAATAGTGAAGTCGGGCCTCGGGCGAGCTCGGCTTCTAGCTCGTGCATTTTCGGCTGTCACGAGCCTGGCCGAGGCATCGCGTAACAGAGTGGTGGCTTCGTTTTATTAAGGTTTTGTATTTCTTCTGTTTTCCATTCTCAAAACAAACAGTCCAATTTTTCACCAAAATAGTTTAACTTTTGGATTTTCCACCCTTTTGTCGATTTTCCTCGAGACCCGCAACGGTTGAACTTTCAAAACAGGCAAAAACGTAATTGAAAGTTTTCAAGTGCTTCCCCATAACATTTCAGTACGACTTTCACTCTCAAAACGCACATACGCATTTTAGTTTATGCTAACAGAAACAAATATCAATTAGTATTTGCGAATATTCTTCTTTTAAATTGTATTTCTATAGAAAGACGTTTGAAGTGATCCAAAGCGAAAAAATTGAGTCAACTCTTCAAGATGAGTATTTAATTTCTATTAATATCGAGTTTCAAAGTATTCAAAAAAGTTTTAAATACTTTATGTAATTTTATAAGATTCCAAGGCATTTTCAATTGATTTATATAATTTGATATATTATAATATTATATTATTTTGTTTAATTTTATTCGTAAATGTGGTGGAAAATTCAAAAGGTAAAATATGTTGTGTCAAATTTTACATTAAACGCATACCTTCTCATTAAGATGAGAATGTAAAAAGATTGTCAATTTGATTTGAGATAAAAATGCAATAATTATAATGATCATAATGAAAGATGCAAAGTGATATACTTATCTCTGAAGGACAATCTTGAAACTGATAACATCGTCATCACAAGTATAGGTAAGCTAACGACTACTTCCGTATACATGTGTACTCTGATGATGCTATAGAATATTCTTTAGTTATTCTTTAGTTAGCCCACTTATTCACTGAAGCATTAAGCAGTTGTTTCTCTACTTTGCGAAAATGAGGATGGTCTATACTTTCTTCTTCACTCTGGCGGTCATCTTTGATTCTATTGGTGAATATACTATTATAATATATCGATTATTTTTATTAAATTTTATATAATGCATGAATAAATACGTTCATTTCCCAGGCATGTGGGGAGAACATAAAGTCCCAATTTGAGCTTATACTCATATAATGGTCATTTGTATATTTATGTCGTCAAAAATTATGACGTCATAGACATATATTGGCCATTTCATACATTTAAAAGCGGCACTTGAGGTCGGCTGCTACGTCTCTCACCGCAAACATGCATGCATCAATAATATCCCTGTTTTTCGTTTTGTGCATAATAAACTACTAAGCTTACAACAAAGAAATTAATTTTAGCGTTATAATAGAATTTATAACCAAATAGTTAAATTTTTAACCCACAAAGACGAATTGATTCGAGGATAGTCACAAAAATAAGGATTTATTTTACCCTAAAACACAAATACAGGTATAACAACCTAACTCCATCGAAGAGAAAAATAAAATGCCTTATCTGTCTAAGAAAATGCATAAGTAAAGTTTTTGGTTACAATAATCACAAAGTAAAAATCCCGTAGGAAAAATCGAACGCGAGTCGATTTATATTTATATTCCAAGTCCTCGGAACTAACAAAACTCTCGCTCAAAGGCCATTTTAATCTATAGTGGATAATATCTCAGATGCTTGTGCAGATACGAAAAAATGTTTCAGACGAAAGTTGGAGGGGATAATGGGGGACATCTACGGGTACAAATGACTTTGACCTTGAAGTCATTTTTGAAGGTTATTTCAAGGTCAGAGTCATTTTTTTAAATGGAACCACTTATTTTTGACTCCGGATTTGAAAAGAGCGGGAAATTTTACGTTCAAAATGATATTTTTATCAAGGTCACTAGTAAGGTCAAATAAAGGTCAAATTTGAGAAAAACGTTAAAAAACTGATGTAAGCTTGGATAGCCAATAGCCCAATAACCCAACAACTAATACCCAATCAACCAAAAATCCAATAACACAATTCTCAACAAAAATTGTGTTAGTGGGTTATTGGGCTATTGGGTTGTTGAGTTTTTGGCTTATTAATTTTTTCGGATCCAAATTTCAAAACCAGAGGCGCCGTTTTCAACGTGCATTCCAAGTTTACATCAGTTTCTTAACGTTTCTCTCAAATTTGACCTTTATTTGACCTTACCAATGACGTTGATAAAAATATCATTTTGAACGTAAAATTTACCGCTCTTTTCCAATCCGGAGTCAAAAATAAGTGGTTTCATTTAAAAAAATGACTCTGACCTTGAAATAACCTTGAAAACCGAGTTCAAGGTCAAAGTCATTGGTACACGTAGATGTCCCCCATTATTCCCTCTAACTTTTGTCTGAAACATTTTTTCGTATCTGCACAAGCATCTGAGATATTATCCACTATAGATTAAAATGGCCCACCCTGTGTATATATTGGGTCTATAACTTAATTCGTGCGGTTTGCTAAGAGATGGCGTAACATTATTATTATTCCATCGTTCCAAACATCCGACATGCGTTGGAAAGCTACTGTTGTTGTGCATCTTTTACAGCATATGTCAATTATTTCAAGCGTAAACAGCTATAATTTTTGTTCACTTAAATATGTCGAACTTTGTGCCTGAAAAAGTGTTTATGCGGGCAGTAATCCTTCATTATTTTCATATGAAGAAAACTGCTGCCGAAAGTCATCGTATTTTGGTGGAAGTGTATGGTGAACATGTTTTAGCTGAGCGAACGTGCCAACAGTGGTTTGCTCGATTAAAAAGTGGTGATTTTACCGTGGAAGACGAAGAACGTCCTGGGCAGCCAGAAAAGTTTGAAGATAAAGAACTGGAAGCATTACTCGATGAAGATTGTTGCCAAACACAAGAAGATATTGCAGAATCATTGGGGGGCACTCAGGCAGCGATTTCAAAACGTTTAAAAGCAGCCGGATACATTGAAAAGCAAGGAAATTGGGTTCCACATGAACTCAAGCCGAGAGACGTTGAAAGGCGGTTTTATATGTCCGAAATGCTGCTGGAACACCACAAGACGAAGTCCTTTTTGCATCGGATTGTTACTGGTGACAAAAAATGGATCCGTTACGAAACCCCAAGCGCAAAAAATCATATGTGCAACCTGGCCAACTAGCCAAATCAACGGCAAAGTGGAATATCCATGGTGCGAAGGTAATGCTCTGTATTTCATGGGATCAGAAGGTTGTGTATTATTATGAGCTGCTAAAACTATGTGAAACCATCAATGGAGAACGCTAGCGAACACAATTAATCCGTTTGAAAAGAGCAATAGCCGAAAAACGCCCAGAATATGCGACCAGACACGAGGCAATAATTTTACATCATGACAACGCTCGGCCCCATGTTGCTATTCCGGTTAAGAACTATATGGAAAACAGTGGATGAGAAATTTTACCCCACCCACCTTATAGCCCAAACCTTGCCCCTTCGGACTACCATTTGTTCCGGTCGATGCAGAGCGCCCTCACTGGAATACGGTCCACATCAGAACAGGGTATCAAAAATTGGCTTGATTCATTTTTGGCCGCCAAGCCGGAACAGTTCTTTTGGCAATACTTCGAATAATACTATGGTATAACAATTATTATTATATAACATCATAAGTTTCAAAAAACCGCACGAATTAGGTTATAGACCTAATATATATATAAATCAATTTGAGAAGAGAAAGCATGATTCATGAGATTAAATTCTTCGAGTGTTTATTTTAGAAATCACAATAAATACGTGTGATAAGAACAAATTGATCGATACGATCAAATCAAAATTAAATCAGAAACCGATAAAACATTAAACACACACAGACATACAGCGGTTTCCATAAAATTGAAATTAGTTAAAGTTATGAAAGTCAAATATGGCGAGAAATTAAAAAATTCAAGAGATATGATTATCGCTTGCAATTGAAATAGGTACTCATTGATTGATTTACGTTGAGACGATCTCCTTTATTGGCGCTGAGGAACATTGCAATTGTCGCTCTGTTCTCGCGCGCAAATTACCCCAAGTGTAGAATGCTTCAATGGTACAAATAGCGGCCAGATAATTATGAGATAAATGGTTCACGTGGATGAATTTGAAACAGTATTAGCTTGTGAAATGGCTTATATCACATTTTCGGCGGATATACGATCAAATGTGAAGTTAGTGTAGTGAACAAACAGAAGCAAATTGCGAAACAAAAAAAGCACCACACTTTAACACAATTTTTTAAAAACGAACGTCTCAGCCCAAATCCACGATTGCACATTAAATTGCAGCACACACCTCATTGAACTTTAGTTTAAAAAAATAGCATTGGCCACCTGGTCTTCGTTTTCGCGAAAGAGGAACGCTATAGGCTACGCCCATTTCGACTACGGATCATCACGCGATGATTTATTATCCAATGCCATAATTTTACTATCCCGCGCCTCTCTTCATTTTTGCGGTAAAAATTTATTGTTTAATGCAAAAACTTCATTGAACCTGCATTTTTGGTGATTTCAGCAAGAATAAAATTGCAACAATTATTCGCAATACACTATAAAATGCCTCTCGTATTTGCTGGCGCGAATATTTATAACTTATGAACATAGAAATCGTCTAATTGGGATGAACATATTTTGGAGCTGGAGAATCCATTTATACTTCTGATTCCATTCAGACTTTCTGGACGTTGCCTTCAATTTAAGAAAATCTCTCTTAGGATACCTATCATCAGGCATACCTAGCAATCTCGACAACCATTTAAACGCTGACTTGAAGATATCGTACGCTAACTGTACTTTCCCTGTTTCTAAATGGAGGGCGAACTTTATCCTGTACGATGGTAAACCACGTATTATCTTAAAGCAAAATGACTGTAATATTTTGACTAAAACAAAGTACCTTAATCCCCAGACTTCTATTGCGTAAAAAAGAACACTAAGCGTGAGGCTGCGAAACAGCCCCCATAGCATTATTTGCAGCAAACATTCTTTTTATAAACTCCTTATAAAAAGACCCGAATATAATGTGTTAACATCCAGATAGACGAATTCGCTCACCACTTCCAGTTGAGTCTGTGCGTAGAAGAATTTTCATTCACATGGCCGACATTTCCAGCATATCATAAGCTTTGATTTTGCTTCGCTGGCCGTTAAATAATTTCACATACAGTATTGTACGATAAGTTTAATTTTTACTTGAAAGTCAGCCAGAGAGTCAGCGAATACGACCACAACATCAGCATAAGCAAGCAGGATAACGTCACATAAGTGATCTATTAAAATTCCATGCATACGTTGATTTCTTAAGTATTCTTCTAGACCATATATGAAAAGCGCAAAAAGGAGATGTCTAAGGATCTCTCCTTGAAGCACCCCATAAGCTACCTTAATGGAATGTTTACCTCATAACCCACGCGATTTCCAGGTAATTATGAGGATCGGATTTATCGTTCTTTTTATATAACACAAATACATGCTTTTTAGCCCAGCTAGACGAGACTCTCTCCTCAATCCATATCTCGTCGAAGAGACGCCCTAAGTACTGTACCCAACTTCAAGGTTCAATAAACGGAGTTCGTTTACAATGTACTATATGCGAAGAGGTGCCTCAATCGGATAAATAGAAAAAAGAAGGTCTTGCCATGTATGCATGCTTATATTGTTCGTCGAAGGTGACCACAACCTAAATCTATTGATCGCTGTCCAAAAATACATAGGATTATTAAAAGCCGCTTGCGAATCCAGCAGTGAAGATTCGTATTGCCGCTTCTTGGACAAACGTAACACTAGAAAAGATCTTTTTATTTCCAGGCATTCTATTCTGCCCCGCTCGAATCAGCAAAAACCGACGTTTGAAAGACATTTTAAGATTTTCTAAAGTTACAGCACCTGAGCCTACATTCTTTATCATCTCAAGGTTTTTTTCCTGGAGTACGCTATTTAGGCTTTGCTAGTAAATGTCACTTATCGGCGACAGTTGAGATTGTGGTAATTAAATTATTATTTAGGTCATTTATTTCGCCGTTGGAGTATAGATAGTTCTTAGAAATAGACATTTCGTGTATAGAGGAAAATTTACGGTTAGCATTCCAAATTATTCTATTATATGAAAATGAGTCTTTATTTGCACTTGGGTCCATCTGTATAAAATACGAAATATCAACCCCGACCGAATTCAGAATAAACTCCACAAATAATTACAAAACAATGTGTTGTATTTAATTCAAACACAGTAAGCTCTAATGTTTTCAACCTGACAGTTCTGTGGCAAAACTTTTCTTTAAAGAATACTTTTATTATTATTTTAAGGTATATTATACCGAAAACAAAAAAAAAAGTTTCAAGCTCTTTATGAAATTTGTTTAAAAAGAAACATGAATCCTCTATTTCTTTTCGCAGCATTGAGTTCGCAGTCAAGCAGAGATTCCCTTGATACTCCCCGCCGGGTTCACTGTCACTCTTCTCCTTCTCGTCGTATACCTGAGGCTCCTGAGGAGCATCTTCTTGGTGAGAGGTCCACGTCGCCTCCTTCTTCTAAAGTACTTGGATATTCACTTCGACAACTTGGATACATTCGGCTTATTCCCCGCACAAATCACAACCTACGATTCGAATTTCGAAGATACGTTTTTCCTGCTGGTTATCCAATTAGATTGATAACAGAAAAATACAGCTATGATCCCGTGCCAAACAAAGAACATATTGTTTTATCAGTATCCAATGGTGACATTTTTGCAATATTAAAGCATAGCGGGGTTCTACGTGGAATATATTCGTCAAATAGAGTTCATGCGAGACTGAAAATAAATATGATAAGCGGCAACGTTGATAAATTGACCCCAGATGAAATTCGATATTGTCCAGTAGGCAAATTTCACCCAATCTTTCCAAACAATTTTATTGAAGCTTTAGCAAATGATGATTCACTACAGTTTGAATCGAATACTAATAGCGAACGTAACCCTGGTTCTTCTCCTTGTAGGACCCAGCGTTCACCTGACCGGACTTCTCCACAGGAGCATTCTCTTCGTGGCAAGGCCTGGTCGCCTCCTGGGTGGCCGCCTTTTCCTAAAGTACTCGGGTATCCACTTGAACAACTTGGATACATTCGGCTCATTCCTCGCAAAAATCAGAACCAGCAATTCGAATTTCGAAGATATATTTTTCCTGTTGGTTATCCAATTAGATTGCGAACAGAAGAAAAGAGCTATATTCCCGTAGCAGGCCATGAACATATTGTGTTATCAGCATCAAATGGTGACATTTTCGCAATATTAGAGCATAGTGGGGTTCTTCGTGGAATATATTCCACAAATAGTGCTCGTGAGAGAGTGAAAATAAATATGATAAGCGGCAAAGTTGATAATTTAATCCGAGATGAAATAAGATATTGTCCAGTAGGCAAACTTCAACCAATCTTCCCCAAAAATTTTATTAAATCTTTAGCAAATGATGATTCACTTCAGTCGGAATGCAATCCTAATAGCGAACGTAACCCTGGCTATTCTTCTTCTGACAGACAACATTCACCTGACCGGACTTCTCCACAGGAGCATCCTCTTCGTGGCAAGGCCAGGTCGCCTCCTGGGTGGCCGCCTTTTCCTAAAGTACTTGGGTATGCACTTGAACAACTTGGATACATTCGGCTCATTCCTCGCAAAAATCAGAACCAGCGATTCGAATTTCGAAGATATATTTTTCCTGCTGGTTATCCAATTAGATTGCGAACAGAAGAAAAGAGCTATATTCCCGTAGCAGGCCATGAACATATTGTGTTATCAGCATCAAATGGTGATATTTTCGCAATATTAGAGCATAGTGGGGTTCTTCGTGGAATATATTCCACAAATAGTGCTCGTGAGAGAGTGAAGATAAATATGATAAGCAGCAAAGTTGATAATTTAATCCCAGATGAAATAAGATATTGTCCAGTAGGAAAATTTCAACCAATCTTCCCCAAAAATTTTATTAAATCTTCAGCAAATTACGACTCACTTCAGTCGGAATGCAATCCTGATAGCAAACGTGACTCTGGCTCTTCTTCTTCTGACAGACAACATTCACCTGAACGGACTTCACTTCAGGAGTTTCCTCTTCGTGCCGGATCCAGGTCCTCTCCCGGCAGGCCTCGTTCTGTTCAAGTACTTGGATGTGCAATAGAACACTTTGGCTATGTTCGACTTATTCCTTGCACAAATCAGAACCAGCGATTCGAATTTCGAAGATACGTTTTTCCTGCCTATAAGCCGATTCAAATGCGAATAGATCATAGGAACTATGTACTTAGGCTAAACCAAGAATATATTGTATTATCAACATCCAGTGGTGACATTTTCGCAATATTGGATTATAGTGGGACTCTTCATGGAATATATAGGACAGATGAAAATAATTCGCGAATAAAAATAAATATAATGAGCGGCGCATTTGATAATTTGACTGCAGATGAAATAAGGTGTTGTCCAGTAGGCAAAAATCACCCAATCTTCCCGAACAGTTTTATTAAAGCTTTCGTCAATTACGATTCACTAGAGTCTGAATGGAATCACAGTGGCAAACGCTATCATATTTCTTCTTCTTTTGCCAGACAATATTCACCTGACCGGATTTCTCCTCAGTAGCCTCCTCTTCATGCTAGGTCCAAGTCTTCTCTGGAAATGCCTGCTTCTCATGAAATACTAGGATATGCACTTGGAAAACGTGGACATATTCGGATTACTCGCGAGACAAATCAGAACCGGCAATTCGAGTTTCAAAGATAAGTTTTTCCTGCCGATAAAGGAATTCCATTGCTAGTAGGATATTGTAAGTTTGTCCGCACGGCAAATTAAGAGTATATTGTGTTATCAACATTGAATGGCGATATTTTTGCAGTACTGAAGTATACTGTCACTCTTTGTGGAATATATAAGACAGATAGAAGTAATTCGAGATGGAAATAAATATGATAAGCGGTGATGTTGAGCATGTGGTATCGGAAGAAATAAGGGCAGGTCATGTAGGCAGATATTACCCAATCTTCCCACACTCGTTTTTATGAAATTTTTTGCAAATTACGATTAACTGCAGACTATGTATCATTAATTTAATAAAAAAATTGTAAAATAAAACAGAATAATCCTGGTAACCTGATGTTGGATCATAATTAAACTAAAATATTACAACAAAGTTGTATTTTCCTTCTTCTAATTTTTATCTGACTTTTTATATATGTACATTAAAAAATAAGGTAGAAAAACCACGGCAGGGCCCCACTGAGAGCAACTGCCATCTAAAAATGACACCAGCTCCCAGTAGAACCGCGGAATGTCACACTCATGGCCACGTCTCACAACCATGAGATGCGTGGTCATATGATACGACGAAATCACAACGACAGGCCGGCGAAACCCTCGTGTGTTTTCAGTACACGCGGCGACCCAAGGATGACAGCTTTCTGCCTCAATTTCGCAAGTGACTGGCATATGTTTGTCACGCGGGTAAAGCTTTAAGGTCACGAACCAGTGAGAGTTTCGCACCTCCGAAAGCTCCTCCGAGAGAGAGATTGAATATTTTGGGTGATGTATTCGGTCGAAGTCGAGAATTCGATCACGAATATAGATCGTTTCTCGAAGTTTTGGAGAGCAATGTCAGGCTTGACTGTGCAACGGAGACTGCTATCTGAAAATCGTAGTTCCAAAAAATTGAGCACTTCTCGTTTTGGACAATTGACTCTATCACCCTTGGAGCGTTCGGCAGGGCGACCACGTCCTATCAACAACTGAATCCTGAGAAATTCGTAGATCTTTTTGAAGTGCACAATTCTTGTCAATTCATTTTTTTCTGTATCTTATATAATTTGACCACGAAATGGAATTTTTGGATTTTTCATAATTTTTTGTGTGATCAAAATTTAAAAGTTCGGTTTTTCGAGGAAATTTTTTTAACGTTTTTCTTCTCTAGACTTTTTTTTTTATCGTGCGTTGCTTGACTTTAAATTTTTATTTTCGTTTGTTTTCTCAATTTTTTAAATGCTGTATCACTGGTTTTTAATTTTTATGGAAAAAAGTTAAAAGGATAAGGTGTTCGTATTTTTGAGTACTACGAATAGCTGTACACAGAATTTCAAATCCTAATCCTTTTTAAAATGAAGAGGATCGGTTGAAAACCTGAAATGAATAACTTTGACTAAAGTTTACTTCAGCTGAAAATATCGAACCAATTGAAAAATAACGTACAGAATGAATACATATAAAAGTTTTCAATTTTGAAGGATTTTAAAGATGCAAAAGTGAAAAATTAGTTCATAAAAAAAACTGATTTTTAACCTACAAAATAAATTTCCAACCAAGGAGATTAATTTTCTACGAAAAAGGATTAATTTTTAACAAAACACATGAATTTTCACCCAAATATTTGAATTTTTAAAGATTTTTTTCAATCAATCATGTTACAGTTTAATTGACAGGTACAAAATTAATTTGTAACAAAGTAGTTCCACATAAAACTATGCAGTTGCATTGTCAACAAATAAAGATCAATTCTCATCGAAAAATGTAATAGTTGATATTTCAATCAGAAAACATTTTTATTTGGAACCAAAAAAGGTTAAATACAAAGACGAATTTTCAACAAATTAATTTTAAACAAGAAAAATAGAAATTTCAATCAAAGTGATAAATCTTCGAGAATGAGTTCTCAACAAAAAGGAAAAACGTCTTATTTATTATGTGCACAACCCCTTAAAGAAATAAATTAAAATTAATTTTTCACCTGAAGCAAATTAATGTTCTAATTAAAAATAGAACAGTTAGATTTTTAATAAAAAATTTCTTTCAACTAAATAAAATAAATTTTCGATGAAATAGTTAAATTTTCAACCAAAGCTAAGGATCCCTCAAAATTTAATGTAATTTAATTTATTTTCCCAATTCCTTTAGAAATCCCTTCAAATCCATGGAAATCATACAAAATTATTTGATATCCCTGGAAATGTATCTCTTGAAATTTTTGAAACCGCTTGACTTCCTTTGGAATTCTTCAAAATCTGTTTAAGTATTTCCTTTGGAAATCCCTGGGAATCCCTTGAAATCTATGCAGATTCAATAAAATCCTTTAAATGTTCTGTAATTCTATAAAATCCCTTAAAATATTTTAATTAAATATTTAAGAATGACTTGAAATTTCATTTAAAATCCCCTTAAATTTTTGAGAAGCGTACAAAAGTCTGGGAAATCGCTTGGTATTTTTGGATTCTCTTGAAATTCTGTGGAATAACTTAGCATACCTTGAAATCTTTCTTTAGGAAATCGTAAAAATCCATTCAAGTAAGTAAAAAATATTTGAAATATGTTGAAAATAAAGTAAATGGAATTTATTCATTAAATTTCTCTAAAAAAACTCTTTCCAATCTCCGAAAATCTTTGAAATCTCTAGAAATCTTTAGAATAGCTAGAAATCCCTTATATTTCACTTAACTTCACTTATTTTTCGGATATCTCTTGAAATCCCTTGAAATCATTCAAAATTTTACAGAATTCTCTTAAATCGCCTGCAATTTTGGAAATCGATTAATATCCTTTGGAATCCTTGAAAATCTGTTGAAAATCTTCTTTTGGAAATTGTAAAAGTGATTCAAAATCCCTTGAATATTCAAATTAAATGAAACATATTTATTACAGTTCTCTAAAAGACCGTTTATATCCCTGGAAACCCCTTGAAATCTCTGGAAATCCTTGAAGATTCAATGAAATCCTTTAAATCTGGTAAAATTCTTTGAAATACCTTAAAAGTTCTTAAATATTTGAAATCGTTAAGAATCTCTTGCAATGTAATTCAATTCAAATTATTTTGCACATGTTGAAAAGAATGTAAATGGCACTTATTTATTCGAATTATTTCAAAAAAAAACATTCCAATTCTTGCAAATCCTTAAAATACCTAGGAAGCATTGGAAGCATTTTTTTGAAATCTTTTGAAATCTCTTAAAATTCGTTGAAAACTTTCCTTTACAAATCGCAAAAACCAGGAAAATTAGAACAAATAATTTGAAACCCCTTAAACATTCAAACTAAATTAGACTTATTCATAATTGTTGTAAATTGATTGTTTTGTTGGAAATTCACTTTTTTTGGTTAAAAATTATTACATTCTTTTTTTATCTGAAAATGTAGCTATTCCATTTTTAATTATTATTTATTCTTTGGTGTGATATTGAACTATTTTGTTAAGGTCCACTTTTTTTATCGAAAATGCAACTGTTTTGTTAAAAATTTGTCCAGCTGAAATCAAAATTCATCTTTTATTGTAGGAAAGTCATCTTTCTTGTTGAAATTTGTTCATTTCCAGTTTAAAACGGACCTTTTTTTTGAAACATTCGAATTTTTAGCTTGAAAACTTGACTTCAACTATTTGTTATTTCAAGAAACTCAAGATCATTCTTATACAAGGCAAACAATTTTTACAAAGTTTTCTAAATAATTACAATTTTCATATTGATCCTATATTGATGCATTGTAAATTGAAAATTCTAAAAAATTCTTATAATTTTGTTTGAATAATCTAAAGGCAATATTTTGAAAATGGAAAGAGACTAGGTCACGTCAAGAATTTCTCGATAGGGATTTCTTATTGTTCCAATAAAGTTAAAAATGTGAAACCATCACTTCGTTTTATTAAGCTTTTCTATTTCTTATGTTTTCCATGCTCAAAACTTTTTCATAGTATTTTCACATGGGACATTTGAAATTAAAGGTCAAACCATAGACAAGTGAAATGTAGAGATTGTGAATTCTCTTTTGCTAAAGCTCCTTTGGCTTGAAAGAACACATTCTCATCACGTGTCTCGTGAGAAAAAAGATCAAATGCACATTTTTAGATCTAATTAGGCAATCAATTTTGTTATTAAAGATTTTATTGTACCTTGTGTCTTTCCTCCAAAAATGTAATTGGGATTATAAAAAATATTAAAAAATAATTGATAGCAAATTTGTAGATCTTTTTCTGTGAGCAACTTTTGTCTATTCACTTTTTCTTCGTATCTTGTGTCCTTTTATTGACTTAAATTAAAGATTATACTTGAAAAACTAAGTGGTATGAATTTGAGATGTTTGCTATAACTTTCCTAGGTCATGTCACAAGTTGAAGTCGAGATATAAAACTCGAGAAATGCTTGAATCTTGTTTTTAACTTTTTACACAGTATATTCTCTCCAAAAGGTCAAAATATCTTCATCAGGCCTCAATTGACGCGTAATGAAATAATATTTCTAACGGAATTTGAAAAAAGTTTCTCGCTCTATTTTTGAACCAGTAATCACCTTTCAAAGTCAGTCGAGAGTATTATTGTGAACAGAAACTTAATGCATTTGTAAAACAAGCAATCAAATTTTTCACCAAAATAATTTAACTTTGGAATTTTCCACCCTTTTTGCGATTTTTTTCCAAACCCGCCACAGCTGACTTTTGAAAACAGGCGAAAATGTAATTTGAAACGCCTAAACTGCTTTTCCATAACATTTCACTACGACTGTCACTATCAAAGAACACAGACGCTTTTTAGTTGATGCTAAAAGAAACAAATATCAATTTGTATTTGCGAATGTTCCTCTTTTAAATTGTATTGCTATAGAGAGACCTTTGAAGCAATTTTCATAAAAATTCTCTGACCGCGAAACTAAAAGTCTGAATTCAATATTGCCGAGATTTTTAAAGAAATCCTCAAAGACAAAGTCGGGATCAAAAGCGGAAAAAATGAGTCAAATCTTCATGATGAGTATTTAATTTCTATCAATATCGAGTTTCAAAGTATTTGAAAAAGTTTTAAATATTTTATGAAATTTTATAAGATTTCAAGGCATTTTCAGTTGACTTAAATAATTAATTGGGAATTCGAAGATTCCAAAAGAAGGTTTTGAAATATTTTAGGGAACTCAAGAAGACTCTAAGGAAATTTTCATTCATTTAAGTAATTCTATAGGATTTTAAAAATTCTAAAGAATTAATTTGAAGGATAAAAGAAACTTCAGAACTTAAACTTCAGGTGATGTTCTTAGGAGGAGGGTGGGGCAGGATTATACTCTAAAAATATTATAAATAAAATTACAATAAAACACTTTATTCGTACATCTGTGTCGATATGCACAGATGGTACCCTAGAAACAGTTCAGGTGCACAGATGGGAGACTACCTGACTCAGGGGACTTCAAAACGTGGAGAATTAAAGAAAATTAACTAAGTCGAATTTTACATGAAACTCATACCTTCTCATTAGGATGATAATGCAAAAAGATTTTAGAGGTGGCGATATATTTTCAGAAAAACCCCAATATCTCGATATGTAAAGCAGCGCAGGTACTAGATTTACGCCGAGAAAGATTGAGAATCATACTGGAGAACTTTTTAGAACTTTATCGTTTCAAAATCTCTACACACCAAATGTTAAAACATGCTGCGATGGCCAAGCAGGTAGAGTTTTCCAAGCATATGGAGAAGGGAAATTCCACATGTTGCTCGTTGGAAACCGCTTTATCCTCTGAAAATCACTGTTTGGGCAGCTGTTTCTTCCATGGGAATGTATATGCGGTTTTTGAATGTACCTTCACTGGCGAAAGTTATCAGCAATTTCCCAAACAAAATTTCTTCCCTCATGGGAAGAAAAAGGGTATAGCAAGGAATTACTATTCCATGCAAGATAGAGCAACCCCGCATCAAACCCGCGATGTTTCTGAATACAATTTCAAAGTATAAGAGCATCACGTTATTGGACTGATATACCCCAAGTTTGTAGATGGCGGTATAGAATGGCCGCCATACTCACTATATCTCAATCCATGCAACTTTTTCTGTGAAATTTCATTAAAGACATCTGTCACGCCGATCAACCCAAAACCTAGAGCAACTTAAAAAGGCTCTTCAGAAAGCGGTTCACGATATTTCTGATACTGTGAGCGAGTGTGTTGTTTACTGTTTAAAAAAAAGGCTTGTTTACTATGCCAATTCAGATGGTGAATAGTTTAAAAAACTCTACACGCATAAAAAAGAACCTTATATTTTACTGAAAACCAAGTTAAATCTACTGATCTTCCAAGTACGTATATGGACAACACGGCAGTTCAGTAAATGTGACAAGGATATTCAATTGAATATGACTATCATTTCTGGTTACCAGTGCCCATTCTCAAGTGGTGCTGACCTGCGGATCAGTAGATTTTACCGATCCAATCGCTATTCTGCACGGATATTATTAGTAGCAGTGGGACTCTGATGCTGTTTCGAAGTCCAAAATCGAACGATCCTCTCTTTCTATCTCCACTCGTTAGAAAAAGAGGTCCGTTCGCATTGCGACTTTCGACACGGTATCGGAGTCCCACTGCAGAGCTAACTTATGTTAATGGTATAGAATATAGACTATAGTTTAGACTTTAGAGTCTTTAGACGGCACTATAAATGGTAAAAAATATTGCTAAAAAATAAGTTTTAAATAAACACAAGGTTAATTCATGGATATATGTTCGGATATACTTATAATTAATCGGTATTTGTAAGTCACATCGCTTATAACACAATTACGATTTCGCACGCAACGGGGGGGATTCGAACGCATAAACCTAAGCACGCAAGTCGACTATCTTAACCACTACACTATTATACGAGTTGCGATTTATATAATAATCCCGAAATGCATTTCTAACTGAGGTGGCGACGTCGGTAACGACTTCTGAAT
>CAKNWW010154743.1:0-10095 GCA_932074435.1 Andricus kollari | reverse complement strand
TGAGAACCAGAGAGAAGGAAAGAGAGAAGACGACAATACGAATCATTGCGAGGAGAGTACTCGCACAGACACTGTTTGACGCTTGTACCTATGCACTACTACTCCTAACGATTCGCTCGCGGGGCGAGTGCATTTCCTTATCTTCCAACGACCTTTCTAGGTAAATAAACGATTTATTTTGACAGCTGCTCCGACATATAATAATTAGGCTTTGATAATAGTATTTAAATCACCGTTGCCTAATTAAAAATTTCTTAATATTATGTAGGGAATTTAGATTTCTAAGTTATGTGATAGTAGCGCCGGAAGGCCCTAAGGCCCGACGAGCAGTCAGTCTTTGGCGAACCGCCGAACCGCAAACATCCTTCCGATACACTTTGTAATGTCTTATTGTTTAATAAACGTATATAACTCATTTATGTGTCTTACAAACTTCAGAAGTGGGATTATTAATCCAGCGCGCCTAAATCGTTAGCATTCGTGACATTTGTGGTGTTCTTGTGTTTCGCTGATTCGAAAATTCAGATTTTCTCGAGACGCTTCGTGATTCGTGTGTCCGCTGACGCGTCGCTTATTCATTTTGTGTTTGTGGCGATTGGATAGTGTAAAATCTCTCCAACTTATCGTATCTGGTGTGCAGTTCGCGTAAGGCATAAGACCTGTGAAAGAATTCCGATTTTTCAAGTAAATTCTGACACGTTTTCGTAAAAAACGTAAATTTCCGAGAATGGCGGACTTCGTTGACGCCATTTCTTAGTTTTGGTTCCCGAAAAAGAACGCAGCGTGGCGCGGCGATCGCGCATCGAGTGCGAACAGCTGAGAGGCACTGGGCCCGTGGCTGTAGCACAGTTGGGACTTCTGACGTTTTCAAGTGCGCGTGCGTGCAAGGATCTTCCGACGCCATGTGACAGATCTCGTCTTGCGCGGTGAAAATCTCTGGCACAAAACGAACTTCGTTAAAATAAATTCAGTGAAAAAACACAGTAAGTTGACATAATTCTGTACGATGCCCTTACATTCGGAGTGCTAGTGTTTTAAAACTTCTGAAATAGTGAGGCATTATTTTACCTGGATACTTGTGTTGCTGCCGTGGAGCCTAGTGATATCTGTATTTCTTGTGTAGTGAGCATATTGTATGTCATCTCGAGTTATGTGAATCCATTTGATATAATTTGAGTGGATTAACTTCAGATCCTTAGTGTATTGTATGTCATCTCGAGTTATGTGAATCGATTTGATATAATTTGAGTGGATTAACTTCAGAACCCAAGTGTGTGATTCAAAGGATGCCAAGGAAATTGAGGATGCCTCGAGGATGCCAAGGAAATTGAGCCCACCGTACGGTTCGATGAAATCGACGAGGAGGTTACCGGAAGGGCAGATACTGAACCTATTTCAGACGTAGGACAAACCCTGAATGGAAGTGCAGCCGCCCCAACTCAGCCTGACCTAAGACAGAACCAGGCAGGTATGGACAACAGAGAAGTGGAGTTTTTGATTCGGGAACGAAATTTAATGGAACGGGAACTTGAACTCGCAAGACCAGAGATTAAACTTCTGCACAACAACCCCGCTCGTCCCGAATCGAAAGCTTTTGCCCGACGGATTAATATCACAACCCTGAAGGATTTGTTGGGTGATTTTGATGGCACTGGGCAATATTTCCGGAAGTGGAAAGAACAGTTCCAACTTCTGTAAAACACCTACGAATTGGACGACGCTAACGGTACACTTCTGGTGGGTTCTAAGCTTAAAGGTAAGGCTTTAAGATGGTTTCAATCAAAGCCTGAATTTATTGGAGTGTCGCTGGACATTCTTCTGACAGAATTAACATCCATGTTCGACCATCGTCAAACTTGTTGGAAGAAGACTTGTTGGATTATCTGACTGATGGAATTCCGGATGCATCACTGCATAATCAAGTGAGAATTCAGCGGTTTACTAAAACGTACTCCTTCTGCAAGTCCGAAGCCCAAAAGCGAATCGAAGGATGAAAGATCAACTAATAGGACTCCCTTACGTTGCTATAACTGCAGCAAACTCGGACATATGGCGACCGAGTGCAAGCAGCCCGTAATACCGAAAGGTGCCTGCTTCAAATGTTTTGAAATTGGTTACCAATCGAAGGATTGTCCACGTTAGAAGTCGCTGCCGAAGAGTCAACAGCATGAATTAAGCAACTCTTCAGAGAATCCGCTCAACGCTAAGTGCTTCAAGATGACGAAGTTCGAGGTCAACTCCGCAGAGGCAAGCCGCTCTCTGACCCTGGATACTCTCCTAGACACAGGAAGCCCGATAAGTTTTGTAAAGGAATCTTTTATTCCTGTTAAGAGTATGATCCCGTACGATGGACGTGAGTATAATGGAATAAACAATAGTGTTCTTGTTCGTTTAGGTTTAGTAACAGCGAATATTACTTTAGATGATGTCGAGCGAAAGGTACAACTTATTGTCGTTCCAAACAATACCATGACTAATTCTGTTGTTTTGGGTCGCGATGCACTGTGGGCTTTTAATTTGGGATTAATGGCGTTACCTGCAGTAGAAGCTAGAGAGACTAAAGAAATTTTTAATATTGACGTCTCGGTAGGCCAAATTACTGATTCACTAGAGATAAATTCGGAATTAGATCACGAGGTGCATTAAAGGTTAAAAAACTCTTTACTTCTGAATATCTAAATAAAGAACGTCCGGAATTTCCAAAAGTCAAAACCGAGTTAAGTTTACGCTTGACAGATGATCGCCCTATTTATTTTGCGCCGCGACAATTATCTTTTGAAGAAAAAGAGAAATCGGACAAAATTTTAGAGTACCTGCTATTGAAAGGTATTATCCGCGAAAGCGAATCTCCCTATGCCTCCCCTATAGTACTAACTAAAAGAAAAAATTCTGAATACAGACTATGTGTAGATTATAGATTTTTAAACAAAATTACGTTACGAGATAATTATCCACTTCCGCTAATAGAAGATTAAATTGATAAATTGAGTGATAAACGATATTTTACCTTACTTGACATGAAAGACGGATTCCACCATATCGATATAGCGGAAGATTCAATTCGGTACACATCGTTTATTACACCCCTCGGACAATTTGAGTATACAAAGATTCCGTTTGGTCCTAAAACTGCACCGACAAAATTCCAGAGATTCGTTAACAACATTTTTGATCAGCTGATTAAGTCCGGCGATGTTGTCGTTTATTTGGACGACATTCTGATAGCTAGAGAATCCTTGGAATGTAATTTCATAATTTTGGAAAAAGTGTTTTCGCTTATAGTTGAGAATAAATTAGAGTTGCGGTTAGATAAATGCAAATTTCTTCAGACTAAAATTGAGTACCTCGGATGCGAAGTTTCAGCCGAAGATATCCGCCCAACCGATCACGGAATTAAAGCTGTCTTAAATTTTCCTCTACCACAGAACATGAGGCAAGTTCAGAGCTTCTTAGGACTGTGCTCCTGCTTTAGAAAATTCATAGAGGGATTTCCTGTACCCGAGAAAATGGAAACTTACGTATTAAGAAAATACCACGATGAACTGGGCCATTTTGGTACAGAGCAAACAACCGAATCGATTTTGAGTAATTACTGGTTTCCGGGAATTCGTGAAAAAACAAAAAATTATATCGCTAATTGTATAAAATGCATAGCATTTTCGCCTTCCACGGGGAAGGGTGAGGGTTGTCTCCACCCAGTACCGAAGGGTGACAAACCTTTTCTGACGTGTCACATTGATCATCTAGATCCGATTGATAAACGAATTGCAGCTAAGCAAAATGTGTTTCTAGTAATAGACTCCTTCACGAAATTTGTCAAGCTGTACCCCGTTAAAAGTACAGATACCAAAGAAGCGATTAATTGTCTGAATGATTACTCCCGAAATGACAGTAGGTCATGAACCATTATTTCAGACCGTGGTTCTTGCTTCACATCGCAAAATTTTACGGATTTTATAGACGAAAAGTAAATAAATCATGTTCTGATTGAGACGGCATCCCCTAAGGCAAATGGCCAGGTGGAGAGTGTCAATCGCGTGATAACTCCAATGTTAGCGAAACTCTCCGATCCTTCTTCCGGCAAGTTATGGTAGACAATGTTAACCGATGTTGAATTTGTATTAAATAATACCGTACACAGCACTACAAGAACGAGTTCTAGTAAATTATTATTCGGGGTAAACCAACGTGGTTCTGTGATTGATCCTGTGGCAGATTATTTGGAGCAAGTCAAAGACAGCGATGAGGCCCGTGACCTCGAAAAGGTTAGGTCCGAGGGGTTGAGAAAAATAAAAAGTCTCAAGAATATAATAAGGCTTACTTTGATAAAAAAACACAAAGATCCATGAAAATACCAGTTAGGTGACTATGTGATCGTAAAAAAACTACGATACTACACTTG
Organism: Andricus kollari; assembly: GCA_932074435.1. NCBI lineage: Eukaryota > Metazoa > Arthropoda > Insecta > Hymenoptera > Cynipidae > Andricus > Andricus kollari. Next base: position 5,693 of record CAKNWW010154743.1, on the reverse strand, counting down.
GAGCATCGAAAAAGCTCATTCCGCGCTTTAAAGGCCCGTACGAAGTTGTTAAGGTTCTACGCAACGATAGATATGTGCTAAAAGATGTCGAGAATTTTCAGATTATTCAAAAACCATACATAGGTACATGGGAATCATGTAATATGAAACCTTGGTACGACGATCTTATCTCTACAATATGTTATGTTTATTGCGATTATTTCTCGTACGACGATTTAGTTTAGGTTACTTTTGAGTAGTAGTTTGAGTCAAACCATCTGTCAGGATGGACGAGTTGTAGGGAATTTAGATTTCTAAGTTATGCGACACTAGCGCTGTAAGGCCCTAAGGCCCGACGAGCAGTCAGTCTTTAGCGAACCACCGAGCAGCAAACATCCTTCCGATACACTTTGTAATGTCTTACTGTTTAATAAACGTATATAACATATTTATGTGTCTTGAAATTACGAAATATTTTCAAAATTATTTACTAAATATAGTGGACAGTTATAACCTACTGAAATAAACAAACTAATTTGGAAACAATTAATAACCAATAGTTAATTAAATTCAAATTATAATTTAAAAATATTATGTTGAAGAAATCATTGAATAAAAGTTATCAATGCTAGCGAAAATTCCCTACCTAATCAATGCAATCGTACCTTCGAGTCGGTCATACTCAAAATTCTTAGTGCAGTTCTCGAGGGGCTATTCACTGAGTGAAAATGAGTACAAGAATTCTTGGATTTCGAAGAATACGCGATCTTGAATTTGAGTTGAGATGAGTGAAGCGGATCACGTTAGAGTTGGCGAGAATCAGAGAAAACTGGAAAAAATCGAAGAGAATCGGAAAGAATACAGATGAATTTAAAGAATACAAGAAGATCAGGGAGAGTACGAAATGAGTTTTTTATTTTGGCTCTGAACTTCTTTATTTCTTTAAAAGATGTTTTCTCATAATTTGTCAGTTGTATTTATCAAAAAATGTTTTAGAAAAAAATGCTCCTCTCGGAGTAGTCTAACTTTTGTTAGAAACTTTTTCCTGTGGAATCCAAATTAAAAAAAAATAAGCACAGTTAAATTTTTCTTATTTTTCTACGTAATTATTTATTTTTTTATGCCAATAATCGTCATAATCAAGGAAAGAGACAGACAACTTTTCTTCGTAAATGCTTTTCTAACCGTTGCTATTTTTGAAGTTTCAAAAAATCCGAAATTGTAAGAGGACTATTGCATTATTAAAAAAAAAAATAAAAAGCGAATATCTGGAAAGTGATCAATTTCTCGGGGAGGGTCCCGAGTCGAAATTTCGGCCCTACTTTAGCCCTGCATGATTCCATGTAAGGCATCCTTTAGTCCCGCTTAGCCGTCCACGTCTTTTGTTGAATCCCATTGGACCTCGAGGCCCTCTTTTGATTCGCTTACGTCCTGACAAACTCTGTGCCTTTCTCGTATTTATATAATTTAATTAGTCTATTTAGTTACATATGTATTACAATTAGTTTATTTACTTGATTTGTTAATATGGATAATAAAAGCAGATGTGGTATATCAGGCAGAGCTACAATGTTGGTTTCTCTGAAATTCGAAAAAAGTCAATACTAATTTGAAATTCGTTAATATCTCTTGTTCTGTTTTTCATGGGGAAACACTTATGGCACATTATTTATTAGCCCAATTTTGAGTATTCGAACCATAACATGAAAATAGAATTTTTTTGCGGAAAATGTAAAAAAAAAATTATTTTTGGCTGCACATTTGAGCAATTGTACATTTTTGTTAGAGATACAGTACCCTCCCACTTATCGCACTACCAGATATCGCACTAACAGATGTCGCACTACCAGATATTGCACTACCAGATGTCGCGACTTCCCCTACTTGCTTTGCTCCCATTGCCGACACATGTAAGCGCACGCATTAAACAAAATGCTCGCGTGTAAACCTAATTTTTTTAAAAATATTGTCATTGAATGTAACCTACTCAAGAGGTTAATACTTGATTCTTTCTTTAATTTTAAGTACCTAATTCATAAATGGCTAGCAATTCTAGACCGCACAAAAAGTGCTTCCATAGTAAAAAAAGAATAAAGAAAAACCGTCTGCTAGCCATTTCTTCATATTGGTGAAAGGTCGTAGTCTGAGGTAGTCAAATCTGGAGAATAGGGTGATAATAGTTAGATATTCTAGACAAAAACTTAAATGCCTGCCTATCCAGAATTCTCAATAAACAGTCCACTTTTTTTCAAAGGACACTTGTAAAACAACGTTAAGTTTTTTAGGATTCGTAGGTAAAATTAGTGTAATAACCTCTCAATATTCTCTCCTAATAGTTTACTCAACTGTCAAATTTTGACATTAACTTTTATGAATGGATTCGATTTTATCACCCAATCAGATATGAGGAAAAAGCACAAGGAAAAAACGATTTTTGATATAGTGGGGGAACTCACTTAAAGCGAATCCCAGTCCCAACCTTTCGCGATAAGTGAGATGGTACTGTACATATATTCTACCAGAAATTGGTTTTGAGATTGTTAATCATTGTGAATCACAGTAATGTTCAATGATGTAGGTTCTGAAGAGTTTTCTTATGGGAATAATAAAAAAGTCCTTTTTTAAAATTATCTAAAAATTCCAACCTAATTCATTATTTTTTTCATAAATAATGGCACCTTTGACAAGCCAGCGTTTAAAAAGCACATAAACAAGTGTGCTTTAAACAAAATCTGATTCATTTTTTATAGAATTTTGCAATTTTCTTTACAACGTTAATTTTATGATAAATTCATTCAAATTCCATTTACGGGGATTACAGTATACTTTTAACTCATATTGTACTTTGTGTAGTTGTACATTTCAAATTTTTTGGTTCATAATAATGTAATTTATAATGACAAAAACTGTTGTTTCGATTGCCCTTATGTTTCCGATAAAATAATAATCTATAATAGGTTTTCAGGTACAGAGCTCGAAATCTTATAAGGTATGAATTAGCGTCACACGAGAAGATGACCTTTTACTCCTGGACAAACAGGCCGACACCAAAAGTATAGGGCTAATTTTATAATCTGATTATATTTTCATGAGAAACAGCATTGCTTTTTTACACCAATTTTTAATTGACACCCATTAAAACAATTGCAACAATTAGTGAACTTATAAAAAGAATTTCGAAAGTGATCAATCTAATCTCTGAGTAATAAAGTTTATTCTAAAAATTGTAGTAAAGAAACAATATTGTTTTTAATGAAAATATAATCAGATTATAAAATGTATCTCTACACTTTTAGTGCACATGTGGTTGCCCTGGGGTAAATAGTCATGTGACGTCACTTTTCGTCTAGAGATTTCTAGAGCTACAGCAGGGCCTAAACAGAGGACTTAGGAGGACCTATAGAGGGCTAAATTTTTATTAAATTAGGCCCTCTCTTAGCCCTGAAAGTGGGAAAAATGGAATTACGTGCCACTTTTGAGGACTAAAAGAGGGCCTAATCTAATCTAAATGAAGACCTCTACAAGCCCTCCTAAGTCCTATTAGGTCCTACAATGTAGAGGCCTGAAAGAGGGCTAAAATTTCGACTCAGGGTGGCCCTAGTTTTTCGTAGTTTTTACGTAATAATCAGTAAAAAAATTCGGACAGACCTAGAACTGCATACGGAATTTCCCCTGACTCATCCCCGTAGCATAATTGCAAACATGATTTATAAAGACTTTACAACTTAAAATGAAATAACGTAAAAATATTAATAAAAGGACCGAATCAATTCAGAATTAGGTAGGTTTCACAATCTCAGTTCACACATAAAGTCGCAGAATCTCTTGGCGACGAAATATGTCCTTTTTTAGAGAAAATTAGGTGACAAGTAGTTTTCCGTTTTGAGAACAATAAAAACACCTACTATGATACGAGTATTTGAATTTTGACGTCTCTTTTTCCAAAAATACCATTTTTTTCTTCAAACTCACATTATTTTTTACCTAATTTTGATGTTATGAATATCTTTTTGGATTTTGGTGGTGTTTACCGTTCTCTTACAAAATCTGTCAGAAATTTTTTTAAAGTTTAAAATTAAAGAACTGGCGGCGACTTTGTTGAAAATATAAAAAGTAGATTTATGTTTTGCCAATTTTTCACTGCACTTGTTTATTTGTAACGAATAAATCCTGTGAGTTTTATGCTGGCTGAATTATTTTTGTGGAGAGGAGAAATTTATTTTCCTAAAATCCAGTTTTCGCACTTTTTTTTGCGTTTCATTTATTTTTTAATGATTGCAGTAGCCCTCTTATAATTTTGGGTTTTTTTAAAGTTAAAATATCGCGTCGGCTAGGTATTGTAATGGTCTGGAGAATAATGGACCTTTTCTTTGTATAAATTCCTGAACTGTGAAACAGGACTTCTTTATTATATATTGATCTTTACTGCTAAGCGGTAGTAAGCAGACTGACTTCCTACACAAGGGATGCGTTACGCAACCCCATCAAGCTAAGGCCCCTGCCTAGACGAGGAAGTGGGGAGATTAGGCGATGCTGTTACAATCCCCTTTTTAGACCGTGTTTAGTCTCTAAACTTTTCTGATAGGTCTTATTTTAACGGCAGTAGTTTGGATTCTACAATCCATATCCCTATCATCTAAAATAGGAGCAGCGGTATAATGTTCCGTTGGAGATGCGGTGACTTCAGTTTTGACGCAGAAGAAACAAATTTTTCTCGGTATACATTTAGAGATTAGCGCTAGCACGTTGCATTTGTACCATATGAACGCTATGACTATCGCAATAGCAAGGTAACCTAAGTAGTGTACCCAGTTAGTCGCATGTTCACTCCAGGTACGTGTTCGTCTGTCCCTACTGACTTTGTCTACTGCGTTCTCGATGTCGTCGACCGATTGCTTTAGATTGTTTAAACTAAAAGGCCTAAATTCCTGAGTTAGCGGTATTAACTTATCTTTGATAGAATCTAGTTGATCATCAGTATATGGTAGCGATAAGTTCTTTCTATAGCTTATTTCTTTGACGAGAGCGTTCGTTGAACTTAATTTCAATACAATATTCAAACCGTTAAGTATTCATTTGTCTTTGCTTACAATTTTTGTTGGACCCTGAATTTTAATTTTGTCGTGTCCCGATTCACACAGCACATTAACATCAATTGGCTCATGGGGGATCAAAATGTATCCGTTTGTAAATGGTATCAAAGCAATGTTAATAATTTTAAAGGGGGAATATTTACATTCGTCACTGATACTTTTCACATTCATTCTTAATATGATATTTTCACAACTATGCGTTTCTGACATCAAGTAAGTGGGTTGAATTCGTTTGCACATTTTAATTTCGCCATAGTGTTTACAATTATCTAAAGATATTCTGTCGGTCGGTACATATGTTGTGTGTTCCTGTCCCATTAGTAGGTATTCGTAGTCTGGAATTATTGCCAGGAAGACAGAACGGATTTGTTTGGGAATAGGTATTAAATGTTTAATTTCGTAAGTCTCTGTTTCTGGGATAGGAATATGAATGGAATAGACAAACCGATTCTTTAAGATGGCCACGTTAATTGTTGAGATGTCAATAATATGTTGAAAGTTGGACTTCTTCAAAGGGATGGTGTATTTAGTGTTGAATTTATCTTCGAACTCTTTCGTTTCGCTTATCAGAATTCCTGGTGTTAGAATTTGAGGGTGAATTATTCCGGGTTTCCCGTCATT
>CAKNWW010154642.1:0-11188 GCA_932074435.1 Andricus kollari | reverse complement strand
TATACAAATGTATAGTAAATCTATAGTAAAATTACAAACATTTTTAACAGTGTATGTTCTATCTGGTGACATTATACTTATGTTCCGGAAGAGACGAGAAGTAAGTAAATTTTATGTTTGAAGAAAACGTACAACATGTGCGTACGCACCACTCGCCAACTTTAAATATGTTTTTTTGAAAAGCGATTTTTCGAAGTTCTAATTTCAAAAAGACCCCAGTGCTTCATCTTCTACCTGAAATATTTTTTCTGGGCCTAAAATGTTGGTAATTTACCAGACTATATGCCCATACCAACAAAGTCGGCCTTTTAATTGCGGAACGTCACACTTTATGGTATAGTTGTAGGTATAGTTAAAATGTTTCCCGTGAAAAAAAAGTTATTTATGATTTACATATTCAAACATTTTCTAATGTCACCGATTTAACGATAATTCATTTGGAATTTACTTTGGTTCTGATAAGAGGATTTGTAAAATAAATGCTGTATAAATTATAGTTACTAATGGTTCAGATATAATGGTAATTTCAAACAACGAAAGAAGATCTCTCCCAAACCTTAACTCAAATGTTATGTCCACAGGTACAATTCGACGCGGTACAAGGTGTTCCACAGCGAAAGCCTTTATCCGCCCAGTCAGACTTCGAAGAAACTTGCACACGGCTATGAACGCTCACGTGACAAAGATCGTTATCGATCCGCTAACAATGAGAACTACGGGTGTAGAGTTCTATCGTGACGGAAGAAAGCAGTTCGTCAAAGCAAGAAAGGAAGTGATCCTTTCTGCGGGTGCCGTTAACAGTCCCCAGCTTTTGATGCTTTCAGGAATCGGACCAAGGGAACATCTTCATCAAGTTGGCATTTCTGTTTTACAAGACCTAAGGGTAGGGGACAATCTGCAGGATCACGTAGGAATGGGAGGACTAACTTTCCTTATAGATAAGCCAGTATCTATAGTTCAAAGTCGTTTCCAACCAACGCCAATGACGATGCACTACGTAGTCAACGGCAGAGGGCCAATGTCAACTCTGGGTGGAGTTGAAGCCTATGCTTTCGTTAATACCAAATATGCAAATTCAAGTGGTTTATTTCCGGACATACAATTCCACATGGCTCCAGCCTCCATCAGTTCAGATGCTGGCGTCCAAGTTAGAAAAGTTCTTGGCATCACAGATGAGGTCTACAATACTGTTTTTAGACCTATCACCAATAGAGATGCTTGGACGATTATGCCCCTTTTATTAAGGCCTAGATCACGTGGAACTATCAGATTGAGAAGTTCGAACCCTTTCGAAAATCCTGTGATTAATGCAAATTACTTTGACCATCCCTTGGATATTGCTACACTAGTCGAAGGTGCAAAAATCGCCATGAGAGTCAGCGAAGCGGAAGTTTTCAAGCAATTCAGTTCCAGAGTACATCGTATCAAACTTCCTGGATGTAGGCATCTGAAGTTCGGCTCAGATCCATATTGGGAGTGCCACATTAGGCACATATCTATGACCATTTATCATCCAGTTGGTACAGCTAAAATGGGACCCCCTAGTGATCCGGAAGCGGTCGTGGATTCGAGATTAAGAGTTTACGGTGTGAGTGGTTTGCGAGTCATAGACGCGTCTATCATGCCAACGATATGCAGCGGAAATACGAACGCACCGGTTATCATGATTGGCGAGAAAGGCGCTGATCTTATCAAAAGTGACTGGCTAGCCAGCGGTTACAGGTAGATAACCTATTCTATAGGTAGTCGATTTTTTAATTAAGTTAAAGAAGGCTCGATAACAGAAGACTTTCTCTTCTTAGATGAGCGATAGTTAAAGTTGAGTAAAGTGTTATCAGTTCGACGTACTCGGGTAAAAATTAATGTAGGTTCGAAACTGCGAAATTCTATTATTTAGACGTGATAATCATCATGGCGAATTAGTACACATTTTTGATATACAAGACTTACCAAAACTTGTGTATTAAGTATAAAATAATAAACGAGACAATAAAGGGTCGTGCACATAATACGTCACACGTTTTTCTTTTGTTTATATCGTTGTATCTCTTTTGGCTTCAAGGCAATTTTATTCTCGTCTTTATTTAAACAAAGGAAAAACGTGTGACGTATTATGTGCACGGTCCCTAATTGACCTTGAGGTCATTATGTGATAATTTTATATTGATGAATGTGTATGGAGAAAAATAAATGTTAAAACCTAGATATTAAAGGATCAGACAGTACCGCCGACTAAAATATAGGTATTAACGCTTAACTTTCGGAGATGTAAGTCATGAATGAAATTATATATATTTGGTCTCACTGTCTGATGATTATTGATGTTTTATCAAAAACAATTGCTAATAAAAATAGCATAAGTTGTTTGTATAGAGTAAAATAATTACACAAAGTGCTATTAAAACAAAACAAAAATCTTAGTGTTGAACATTCTGTTGAATGGCCACGTGCATGGCTATTAATATCTACAGATTATAACTCCTAATATCTTAGGACCTAGATGGCTGTCCTAAATCCTAAAAATCTATAGCTGTTACGAATAAATATTCATTTTTCTCCGTGTGAATGTAGATTATAAATGATTGACTATCAACGACATGATGATGGGTATAGATCTCATTACGAAGAAAGAAATATTTCACAAATGTTAGATTAATAATAATATAATTGATCCCACTTTTGTAATTAAGAATTAAATATTTAATTTCCGCAGTCCAGATGTAACTTGTATTTGGTAACAATTTCCGCTTTTCATTTACGATCGTCTGTTTTTTGCTACCTCAAAGAGGAAGCTTTGTAATGGTGACAATTTCAAAATTCCAAAAATAGGTATATTTAAATGCATTCCAGCTAAAATACATCTAATATGAAGTTTGATAAACAATATGCGTTTGTGTATGTGTGTATGTGCACAAAGTCATGAAATTTCATGTTTATTCTCTTCTTGAATATCTTAAAATAGACAATTATTACAATTTAACATTCATGTCGAGAACAAATGAAGAGTGGCACTAGATAACCAACCTATTTATCGAAAATGGGTTCATTGTATAAAAAATTCTTCAAAAATCAAATACACATTGTGGTCAAAAAATTTTTCGAAATCTCATTTCCTGATACAATAATTTAAAAAAATTTTTAATGAAACTTTAGTTAAAATGAAAAAAATCTTTGTCATACTGTGATCTTGCGTCCTTCAATTTGAATTTTCTGGGAGCAAGATAATTTTCTTGGATGAAACCAATTTTTTCTCATTTAGCATCCTTATACCTGAAAAATTCTCATTTTGATGGTTATCTAGCTCTATACTGCCACCCTTCAAATATTCGTCCTCTAAAAACGAATCGATTGATCTATAAAAGTAGTGCACTTGAATAAGGAATAAACAAATTTCGTTTACTTACGATATAAAAAAAATAATTAAATAGAAAATTGTAATTTTGTTCAAATAACTTCTAAAACTGTTACAATTGGACGTTGGTGTATTCAGTAAAAAATATTTCTTTAACAAAAACGAATCGATCGACCTACACTAGGAATGCATTCTAGTAGAAAATAATACAATTTTATTAATTTTTAATTTTGAAAGAATACTCATGAAAGGAGCACCGGAAGTCGATACACCAAATAAAACTTTAGAGCAAGTTTACTAAATTATGCTTTATATGATATAATATTACAAGAAACCTAGAATTAAATATTGTATATAAAGCAATTTAACAGAGGATATCAAGAAATTAAAACGTCCATCTAAGATTTACATTAAGCATATAGAAATAACTTTTTATTATTTAAAGAAAACAAAATCTCAGGTATAGTAAAATATCTGCGTGCCATAATGTCGTGAAGAAATGAAAACAGTTTATAAATACATAGGTACTAGGTATGTTGATAGTATGATTTTATTAAATAAAATTAAAATGTTTGTACCCGATTCAACATGCATTATTTTCCTCCCAAAGCCCCCCAATGATACAAGATTGCAGGAAAAATATTCTTTACTATGTTGAAAAAATCTCTTACATTGAAACATCATTTACAACGATTTTTTTATATTTTGTCAATTTTTGCTAATAATAATTATTCTACTAACATTTAGGCAATTTTTGGAGGATAATCAAATTTAACCACGGAACTATCAAATCCAAATAAATACTTTTCTCTTTGTCAAGGTCGAACTTTATTCCTATTATTTTAATTAGAAAAAAATATTATTTATATACAATAGAGAAACACAACTAACTTTAAGTTACTTTTAAAATAAGATTTCGAACTGATATTCTGAGGCTGGTAAAATTAAGGAATAACATAGTTCTGTATGCAAATTTAAATGGTTTCAGCCCATCTCGTTATCATGCAACACTTGATGCTTCATTTATCTATTCCCCTTGCAAGACCAGTTGTCATTATTTAATAGGTCAACTAACGAACTCCGACAAATTTTGCTGGCGATAAGTTTCCTAATCCGGCAAATTCAGTCGACAACGAACTTTCGTTGCCACCGTGGATTTTTTGAAGTTGAGTTAAATACTGCGACACTTTATTCTTTTTACCTACGAAATTCTTGTAAATTAAAATAAAAACAAGTATCCAACGATCAAATTTTGACAAAAAACTCTTAAATGTCTTCATTCAAAACAAAAAAAAAGAGAAAAGAAAAAATATAAACAATCAACCTGCAAGTACACGTAAACATTCATAAACATTAAATGTCCGTCAAGTTAGCACAACACGGAAGTCACAACACTTTGCGCGGTCGAAAAGCAATAAGCGCCATTTTTTTCAAAATTGGGTTAAGCACGTTAGCAGGTGTCATTTAAGATAAATAATACTTTTATACAGTAATATTTCGTATATTGGTGTTTTTTTATAATAATATTTTAAGAATCAAAACCAAGTAAGTTCATTTTGAAACTGTAATGAGAAGTCAAGGCACAGTAACTGCACACCTGTCCCTTACTTTGTTTTGAAGCCTCAACGGAAGGTTGGACACTGGATAACAGGGTGGCCAAAAGTTTTTTAAACATACGAATACGAATACGAATCAAAACTTATTTGTTTAATATCACCCCCATATGTCTGTTTTATAGGGTCCCAAAATAACCCCATAAGTAAAAAATTGGGGTTTGCGAGTTTTTTGCGCTAATTATGATTTTTTCGTTTTTTTAAATACAAATTGTTTATAATACATGAAATACTACTTTTTACTGATAATAAGATCTTTATATAAATTGTTTAAACAGTTTATTATTGTTTTTAGCAATTTTCTTTTAGAATAGTGTTAGAAACACGCGGTTTTTCCCAAATTTTTACACTATTAACTTTACAGTTCAAGCAAACCAAAAATAAATAAAATTTGACATAAATCATTGTTTAAAAAATTTATTATTATTTATCACAATATTCTCTTAGAAATAATACTAGAAAGTTGCAGTTTTTCTATAATTTTCCACTTTTTAATCAGTATGAGGTAATAATGATTGCAATTTAACTAACTTAATTGTTCAAAGAAGTTATTATTGTTTTATAACTATCTTCTCCTATAGTAATGCAACATATTTTCGGTTTTTTCCAAAATTTTCAACTTTGTGTCCACTTTTTACTTAGAGTGAGGTAGTAATTAGTGCAACTTATCAAATATAATTGTTTAAACAAATTATTGCTCATCACTATCTTCTCCTATAGTTGCGGTTTTTCTGAAATTTTTTAGATACCTCTTCACTACTTCTCACTTAGGGAGGTTATAACTAATGCAAGTTAACGAACATTATTGTTTAAACAATTTATTATTGTATATAACTATCTTCCCTTAGATAATTACTAGAATGTTGCATTTTTTTTTGAAATCTTCAGTTTCGCTTTGACGTTTTAGTTATGAGCAAATAATAAATAAACATCAACAAGAATCATTTTTTAAATAGTATTGTATTTTTTTCAAAGTGAATTATTTTTACTCTTTTGCCAATGTTTTAAAAACATGAATTTAAACAAAAGGGCTATCTTACAGTAGAGATAAAAACAAAGAATGGAATAATTGAGATTAGGTGGGACGAGTAGGTACGTAAATGACTTGCAAAAATTTTCTTTTTAATTACAACACGAAGTTTATTGCAAAGCGTAAAAGAAAAATTTAGAATTGCACATATTTTACTACCCCCCCCCCCTTCTGCCCTGGGGAAAATACATTGGCATTGATGATAATATACATATATAGAGATTAAAAAGGTCTAAATGAATTAATAAATTGATTAGAACCTCTCGCGGGACAAGGTAGACTTACTGCAGTCAGGAAATTGCTTCCGGTACTCTATTACCACTTGCAGTAAGTATTGTTTTTGACTTTCGTGGCTAATAAGCAGGGAATTAAAGTCAGATATCAATTTTACAAATATGTATCTGTTTTATTTCAAAATAATATATTCACAAAAAAGAAACAGATTGTTTAGAAAATGATTCTCTCTAATGTTTATTTATTATTTGTTCATAACTAAAAAGCAAAAGCAAAGTTAAATTTTTTTAAAAAACCACAACTTTATATCAGTTATCTAATAGGAGATAGTTATAAACAATATTAAATTGTTTAAACAATAATATTTGTAAACTTGCATTAAGTATTAGCTTACTAAGTGAAAAGTGGACAAAAAGTTAAAATTTAAAAAAAAAAACAACTATCGGGTCCATATCATCTCACATGTGGCAACTCTCTCTGCGGCATGTTACAACTGCGGCATCACCTAGCGGCCACGTTGGCCAGTCACAGGGGTGCGATGAGAGTTGCCGAAAAAATGTCAATTTCACTGTAAGAAATGCCGCGCGGGAGAGAAGCCGCTAGATAGAGATGCCACAGTTGTGACATGCCGCAGAGACACTTGCCGCATGTGAGATGGCATGGCCCCGATTATTACCTCACTATAAGTACAAAATGAGAAAAAAGTTGACACAAAAAACCGCAACGTTCTAGCATTATTATAGGAGAAGATAGTTGTAAACATAGTAATAATTTGTTTAAACAATTGAATTGGTTAAATTGCATTGATTATTACCTCGCGCATGTGAAAAGTGGACAAAGTGTTGAATATTTAACAAAAACTGCAACTTTCTAGCATTATTTAAATACAATATTATAAAAAATAATACTAAATTCTTCAAACAATTATGTCAGTAGAAAGTATTATTTTATGTATTATACAAAATTTGTATTTAAAAACCCACGAAAAATTATAATTAGGGCCAAAAACTCGCAAGACCCAATTTTTTACTTATGGAGTTTTTTGTGCGACCCTATAAAACAGACTACGCGCGCGGCTCGCACGTTTGCGCGCGCCTAGGGCGCGTGTCTATGGGATCTCGCGCTTAGCGCTCTATAATCTATTTATTTCGCGCTTCGCGCTCGATTATGTATTTACCTCGCGCTACGCGCTCGGTCATTGTACTTCCCCTACATTTGTGCACAGATCATTTAAAATTAAAGGCTAAAGCATCAACAAATGTAATTTGCTGATTGTGAATTTTCTTTTGTTAAAGCTCCTTCGGCTTTAACGAATACATTCTCATCACGTATCTCGCGCTTCGCACTCGATTACAATTGATTCAAAATGCAAACTTTTCTATCTTATGTTGAACTCTATTACATCAAATGAACGAGCGCGTAGGGCGAGGCAAATACATTATCGAGCGCGAAACGCGAGATAAATATATTATAGAGCGCGAAGCACGAGATCCGACAGACGATCGCCCGAGGAGCGCTCAAACTTTCTTATGGGAAATACGTGTTGAACTTCATGGGGCTTGTAGAACCTCAGATACCATTTTTTTTCAAAAAAAAATAAAAAAAAATTTGTGAATTCGACAAAATTTCTGGACGATATGTATTAAAATAAAAAAATTAAAAATCCAATGCATTTTTGGACCACCCGACTGGACAGCATGGTGGCATCTTGTTATAACAAATTGTAAGCGCCCTGCAGACTGCCTTTAAGGTTAGTTATTAACATATTTCAAAATTTATTTGAAGAGTCTTGATGCTTTTACATTCTACCTGTTTTTTGCATAAACGTTCTTATAATTAAAATTAACATTATAATAACAAATAATCTAAAATCAGGTATGTATACAAATATATTTTGTAATACGGGCACATTCTCATCGCGCTCAGCTCCACTGGAAAAAATTTTGTTAGGTGTATTACCTAGAATTCTTGCTATCCCAGCTAGAAAGTATCGCTGGATTTCGTCTTCCTAAATAGTTAGCTGTATTGAACAGATTTTCCTGAAGCAAAGTATAGGTACAGTACCTAGAAAATTTAGCTGTCACGAGCAAACCAATTATAGGAGATACGACGTTTGAGCATGACTGCTAGAATGTTTAGCAAATGGTGATAGATTTATCTCCCAAATTTTCTGTCTGCAGGAGTTAGACGGTTTTTATATCTTAGCTATCTAGTTTGCAGTCCTACCTAGACTTTATTGGAAATTCAGCTATATCTCTCCAGCAATATATTTCTAGCTACAACAGCTATACCATTTTTTTCAGTGCAGCAATATATTTCTAGCTACAACAGCTATACCATTTTTTTCAGTGTCGCTTCACTCGCAAGTTGAAGCGCGCTTTTATTGTTTTTCTAAAAATTTAATTTTCGATTGATAATGTTATTTTTCACGATTTAAACAAAAACTACGCATCCTATCAAAAAATTATTGATGACAAATTTGTAGTTTTTTTCGGGAGAGCAACTTTTGTCCATTAATTTTTTGTATAGCTTGTGTCGTTTGTCAAAAAATTAATTTTTTTTATTTTAATTGTTGACGATTAAAACAAAAATTAAGCGTTTCATTAAAAAATGATTAATAAAAAATTTATAGATCTTTTTAGGGTGAACAACGTAAGTCGATTAATTTTTTTTTCGTACCTTGCGTCGTTTTTCCAAAAATTTAATTTGTTTATTTTTAATGTTATTTTTCACGATTAAAACAAAATAAACGCATCCTATTAAAAAATGATTTATAACATATTTGTAGCTCTTTTTGGGTAAACAACTTTTGTTTATTATTTTTTGTGTCCTTTGTGCAAAAGTTAAATTTTTTAATTTTTAATATTGTTTCTTACGAATGAAACAGAAACTCCGCGCCCTTTCAAAAAGTGATTAAAAACAAATTTGTAGATCTTTTTGGAGTGCACAATTTTTCTCTGTTCATCTTTTTTTGTATCTTGCATATTTTGGCCGCAAAATAGTATATTTTATTTTTTGTCTTTTTGTGCGAACAAAATTTGAATTTTTGATTTTTCAAGAAAATTTAAAAAGCTGTTATGATAATCTTGTTGGGTCTTCAAAAAGCAAAGTTTTTCTTTTCTTGACTTTGTTTCATATCGTGCGTTGTTTGGCTTAAAATTTTCATTTTCCTTTTTTATTTTGCAAATGCTGTAGCTCTATCAATTTTCTTTTTATCGAAAAAAATCGTAAGGATAAATTGTTATCCAAAATATCTGGTTAACGAACTTGATCATTCTTTTTGGTCCCTAAAACTGTGCGCCAAAGCACAATCCAATCCAATTAGTCTTTCAAAAGTTATCCGGTATAGAGACTACGCCAACGACGAAAACAACGACGACAGTCAGACAGACACCATCATAAAACTTGTTCTTTTCGGATTCAGGGGACCCCAAAACGTCGAAATTTGATAAATACCGCGAAAGTCATTTTTCACATAAAACCAATACCTTCTCATTTCTCATTGATGAGAATGTAAAATTAAAAAATTGATATATATATATATATATATATATATGTATATATCAAATTTTTATTTTATTTTATTTCAATAATAATTTTCTATCATTCATGTTAATTTCAATGTTATTAATAAAATAACATAGAAGTGAAATAAATTATTTTTTATTCTAGTAAATATAAGTAAGAAGTTAATTAAATGCAGGGGCATGAGACGATTATTATGATTGTAGGTCCCAATTTGACTCAGCGGGGAAAATGCGAAACTGCAGCGCTGATCTTCTTTCGCCCATCTTGCTTAAATTTAAATGAAAAATCAGAATGCATGAACTTTTTCGATTATATTCATATTTATGAAATATTAAAGCGATATAAACATTTGTTTTTGTAGTTCTAAATTAAACATACATCAGTTACGTGTAAAAGATCTAATTTATAATAAAAATATTTGATATTTTTGTTATCTTTTTATGTATATTATGCACCGTCATTATGTATACCTAAACTCGTAAAAGTAACACGTTAGCTAGTAAAATGCAGACATCCAACAGAGTGAATTTACCAGAAAAACTAAAATTCCAAAAATTTTTATAAAAATGATACGTTAGGCGAGTTACACGTAAAGAGATTTCAAAGGTTATATTTAGACATTGGATGTTGACACGCCCATTTTGGTTATTTTGACACTTACGAATGAGTCTTTTATCAACATTTAAACACAACATTTTGGCGAAAGGCGACCAGCGCCACAGTTTCGCTGTTTCTCCGCTAAGTCAAGTTGGAAACCAACTTCATGTAGGCTGGAATGGCTGGCGTGACATACCCCTGATTAAATCATTATGTAATTTTTTTATACTTTATCATTAATCCGAAGAGACATAAGAAGCCATAAAAACAGGAGAACTTGCATGACAAGATGCATGGACGTAGAGGAAGCAGGTCGAGAATGCCAGAACAGAAAAGTTTGGCGACAGATAGTTTATAAAAAGAATGTGAGTAGAGTGAATGACGCCTGAAACAAAGACCTTGGATACTAATGGGCCCAAGTGGGGAACCACACATAACAGTTTTGTGAGGCTTTCTACGTGGGGTGATCGCTAGAGAGATTGATCAGCAACCTGGGTCGGAGCAGTGTTGCGGAATGAACGTGTTGTTTAAATAAATAACGCGAGCGCTCCAGATCAATCTAAAATATATATACCTTACACCTATATACCTATCTACCCTATACCTATATACCCATCCACATACTACTATTTTCCAACCGAGCAATTCACGCCTACCCCGAAAGGGAAACGGCTTAATGGTATAATTATGCATAATGTGATTACTCACCCAGGTTAATGAATTGTATTTTATGGCGCTTACTTTATTTTGGAAGCTTATTCTTTACGTAAATCCTCCTTAGCATAGATACTGCACGCAGAAAAAAGAAATGTTATATTTACTTATCAAGAAATG
>CAKNWW010154563.1:0-16901 GCA_932074435.1 Andricus kollari | reverse complement strand
TAGGTACTCAGCATGTGGATGACACGCTCTGCACCTATCGCTGGGAACTTCTTGACATAAAATGCGGTCACGGTATGCTAAGATGGAAATGACACCGTCCTGGCATGCGACAATAAAACCCTCTGTATCTGAACTAAGCCCTGACGATCTGAGGAAAGCAAAAGTTTGCTCCTTTGACAAGAACTGTTTTTCTACATTTCTGTGAAACTGTCCGTGCATTTTCTTGTCGAGTAGCTCTTGATTGAATTTTTGAACTTCTGCTTTTTTCACTTCGGCTTTCAGAAGTGAAGCATCTAGATGGAGTAATGCACTTTCCTCACTTTTGATGTTGAAATTCAGGCAGAGGGTCTCGACCGCTTGCTTAGCGGCTTTGTAAAGGAGCGCTCCTTTACCAATCATCTCGTGGTTCCTGACCATTTTTGGGAGAGGATCTCTGTAATTGGCTACGATATAAGCTGTACTTAAAACAATTCGGTTATGAAGACACTGGAGATTCAGAAGTCCGCGTCCACCTTGACGGCGTGAAATGTATAATCGCGGAACTGACTGAAATTTGTTAGAAAAAGATCTTTTGTACTTTGTTTGTAGACATCACATACAGGAAGGCCAAATTCATAGTAGTCATATTCATAAGTGCGAAAGAGATGCTCTTATGCGCCATCTACTAGTATCTGACTCGCACTCACGGTTCTCTATGGCTACTATGAAGTTGAACTTACGGTATAAGAAGTTATTCTTAAAAGCGTTTTCGAGGAAAAATGGGCAGAACTACAGGTCCGACTGTAATGATCTTTAAAAAGTTTCAAAAGGCTTGGTCTGGAATCAATGCTCATAATTTTCGGTCAGGGATTGAAAACGAAAAGGCCAAAGGACAGTTTAATCAGGCGACGTATCTCGAATCCTTGACTTTGTTGAAAATATTTGGAAGGAGCAGCAGCCTAGAGAGGATTATAGGGAACTTTTGGAATTAGTAATAACTTTGCTAGGCGAAGTACTTCGTGGACTATTATTCCGTATTCCAGGGGCCATCCATCATGCAAGGTGGATGGCAAAAGCTATTTATTGCTTGAAAATCTTTCTCTTCCGTCGTGAATTTGTATTAGCTCCAGAAAAAGAGAATGCGATATGTGATATTTGTATTTTTATTGTTAGTCTGTACGTCGAAGCATGGTTTTGTGCTCTTTCTGCTACTGAAGCACCTTATTTGGATTTCAGGGGTTTGTCAAAACTTTATGAATATCAAGCTGTCGATCCCGGTATCTCTCGTGTTGCATTAAAAAAGCTAATGAATCATTTATGGTATTTAAACTCTGAAACAGTCGCATTAGCTTTCTTTGATCCGAAATTGTCATCATAATCAAAAATCAAAATGGTCAATGCTTTGAATGGCGGAACAGAATCATCAAATGAGAATGTGAAGCGAGTACAAGTTAAATCCCAGAAATGATTGAAAATGGAATTGAGCAATTCGTTTCTGCCGACACTAAACGATTTATCGGAAGATTTAAATTGAATGATGAATTCCTTAGGACAGAACCGTCGACGTGGCCTAAAAATAAAAGTTTTGTTAAGGGACTGGAGCTAGTAAGTAAATTGAAAGTTGTGAGTGATTCGGCGTTAAGCTTATGGAAGAATATAACACATTATTTAGGAAAAACGAACAACAGAAACAGTATGTGCTGCCAGATTCTCAGTGAATATCGCTGAAAGTTGCCAGGTTATAAAAAAGAGTCATTGTCTAAGCGTCAAGATAACTAGTAAAAACAAATTATTTTCGAATTTTTCGGAGAAAAAGTCATGGATAATAATGTGTGCATTTTAAACAGATCCTCTACTTTTTTGTAAAGATTTTTTTTACAGAATTAAAATTTTGCTAAATAAACCAATAAAATTGGTTTTTTCTTCAATTATATTGTTTTTTATGTTCATTAGCAATAATAACGCTCGGAAATTTTTGTCGATGGCTTCGTTAAAAAGAGCAGCTCAAAAACTATCGGAAGGTGTAAAAACGTCGATTTCGATTTTTGTAGAGTAAGCCCCCTTTCTTCGGCGCACGTCTCATATATATATATATATTTTTTTTTAACTTGAGTGTATATAAATAACAAAGATGCTGTGCGTGTAACGTGGCCAAAGGTGTGATTTTCTGCGGTTCTACTGGCAGCCAGTGACATTTTCATGGGTGGAAATTGATCCTAGGGGGAACCTACGGTGGTTGTTTAACTTATTTTAACCGATATACCGACGTATTATTTTGCGAAATATTGATCTAATTTCATTTTTTTAAAGTGTACTTTAATCACGTTACAAAACTGCACATTTTAAGCGATAAAACAACGTCCTATCATTATTTCTTTCCAAGATGATATGTTTGTGGAAAATGTTCTGTAATTAGTAAACAATTTCATATTTCAAAATTTGGAAAACTGTGTTGCATTCGAGACACCTTAACACTAGAAGTACTGGGTATTATTTATAAATAGGAGTATTTGACGATTTTTTCGGAAATATTGGATGCGCACTTTTAACAAAAATTGACTTTGTATAGTCTGTTACCGACAGGGGTAAATTGACCCCTATAGCGTTTAGGCTGGTATTGTATTACTTTTTTCCACTTCTGCGCAGCAGGTCTGATTTATATCGCTTCTATAACATGTGTGTGATATTTCTAATTCCAAACACTATTACTGGTCTTCTATTTAACAGGAAATAGATGATACACTGCCTGCTGGAGTTTGCATGTATGGTCGGTTCTTCTTTTACTCTACTTCAAAACATTTTCAGAGTATCAGTTCTACTACCGGTATATAACGTTCTACGCTTATAGTAAAGCGCTAGGAATCACCACATTTCGACTGTCCCGAAGAATAAGTCACTAACCAATTTTTCTGAAAACAGATCGTATCAACTGTATTATGCTTCGCTACCGTGTCGTATCTCCATTTAAAAATACATACAGATACGACACTCTAGCGAAGTAAAATATAGTTGATACACTCTGTATACGGAAAACTTTGTTAGTGACTTATTTTTCGGCACAGTCGATTTGCAGTAAGTTAAAATTTGCGGCTGTTGCAGTAGCAGCAGAAGCGAATTCGGTAGGACTACGCTGGGGTAGGCATTTTTACTTCTTTGTTTTACTTTTTCAGAACTCCCTACTCTTCTTGACTTATATTAACGATGTAGTATGAATATAGCATACTTCTATCATTAACTTTTAACGGTAGAAACGGTTTGAAGTCACTATTTGACTCCCAACGCAGGTAGGGGTCAATTGACCCCTCGTGGTAACCAAAGGTGGCAGAAAATCCTGGTACTTCTAGTGTTAAGGAGCCTCTGTGTAAAATTAAATCCGTAAAAATAACTGAGCAATTAATAAAAATAGAAGATTTAAAGGACGATTTAATTTATCTCGTTTTATACAAAAGATCATGATTTATGTCTGGGAAAGTTATCCCACACGAGGGAAAATTATTTCTTACTTCCGCTTCCCGCTTATTATTTGGGAGAGTGGCGTGGGTCACCTGAAAATCTACACATGCAGTGAAAGAAGTGAGGGATTTCCGCAAAGAACCATCGAAACATTTTGTTCAAGTTGATCGTAATCATGATAAATATATTTAAACCATATAATGCGATATCACTGCGAAACAAAATAATAAAACTAAACCGCACATAGCGAAGTGACCAAGAAAAGCAATCTTACTGAATACTACACAAACAGAAACCAACGATTTCTTACAAAGAGAATTCACAAGAAGCGAGTCAGTTTTCATTTAAGAAAACAAACATTTTAGTCTAGGTAAACGTAATTTAAACAAAATATCCCGCAATAAGCAAATGAATAATAAGTCACCATTTTCAATTGTGCACGAGTTCAAGCTCAATAAATGCTCCAACTTTACAGCTAAACATTAAACAAAACGAGAAGGTCAAAAACATTTGGAGTTCACCAAAAGAAAACCAGAATAAAACCGACATTTTACAACTTAATGGTTCACGCGTGGGAGTGATTCACCATGGAGTGAATTCCAACGTAAATTATACACAAACCGCACTTCGAGCATTTTTTACCATTTTGGCCGTCTTACCTTAACAAACAATTCCAAGGAAAAGTTTCCTTCAAACAAATTAGTAGCGGGCTTTGGACAGCCTGGGCCCCCTCTTGCAGAGCGGGTAATCCCGGCGGTGGACGTCCGGCGCGCCGCACCCCTCGCAGAACAGCGATAGGGTACTAGGGCACCAGAGCCACATGTGCCCTCGCTGTCCGCACGAATAGCAGGGTACCCGGGCCATGTGGTCTCCGTAGATCCCCTTTGTCTCCCACCGCTGCTCCCGATCGGGAAGCGGATCCGGCCGCCCCCGACAGCAATCCCGCTCATGGACATCCGCACGGCCACATCCCGAGCAGAACAACCCAAGTTCCCGGGGACACTCCCTCCAGGGGTGGCCTGCCTTGCCGCAATTAAAACAGGTGCTCGTTGGTGAGCCTGCTGGCGTGGCCGCCTTTTGCCCCTCGAAGAGGCTCTCCTTGCGAACGAAGTAGCCCTCAAGCCAGGAGGGCGCCTGGACCCCCGCAGCCTCGTCCACTTTAGCGTTCGTCTACGCTGCATTCGTCATGTCCGTTTCTTCCCACGTGATGGTCTCCAAGGCGAAACATGCCCGGGTTGAGGGCAAAGGTGGAGCGTCTTCCTCCACTAACTCCTCCAATTCTTCGTTCCTCTGTAGCGCCCGTCGAAGAGCCTCTCCCTTCGACAAGTCCGACCTTCGGAAGGTTGGTTGGAGGGCCTTACGAAGGGCTTCCCCCATTTTTTGTTGACCCCTCTCACCTCCCGCAAGGCGGGGTGGAGGGGGATAATCCTCGCCGTCACAGGCCACCACCTGCTCCATCCATTGGACCAGACCCTCGAACTAGTCATCCCAGGATTGGCCGTGAGCCATGATGTCGAATTTCGCCTTAAAAAAAATTAAGACTTGCCAAAAAAGAACTTCATGCAAAGCAATCGGTAGGGTAGAAAGGACATACAAAAGATCCTTAATCCAAACCATCCCTTTTAATAAAATTAGCTCTCCGGTTTGTGGTACGGTTTAAGGTCCTTCAAGTGAAACGCCCCCAGTGCTCGACCGTTATCGGTTGCTAATTCATGCACTAGAGGGGACCGCACTTTAATGACCCGGAACGGACCGTGGAAACCCTTACAAAGTTTGGCAGTAATGCCTTTTTCTTTAGAAGAAAGCTATACCCAACGTTTAAGAACTCGGTCACCTATCTGGTATTTCACGTCTCTACGTGATTTATTATAGTATGTAGTCTGCTTTTCATACGCATCTTCTGGATATATCCTCACTAAGTCTCGTAGCTCACGTAGACATTCCATACGCTGAACCCATTGCTCGCGATCTGGTTCAGAGATTTACTAGGACCCTCCTTCTCCACTCGGAGACATGCCTTCGTCCGTAATTCCCTACCGAGATTGAGAAAAGCCGGACTAACCTTCGTCGTACTGTTAACCGCTGAATTATACGCAAACATGAATTCAGGCAGGTGCACGGCCCAATCGCGTTGATCCTTATCCACGAACGCTCGCATCATAGATTTTAGAACCCTATTCATACGCTCCGTCGGATTAGCCTTAGGATGGTATGCCGGACTTTTGGAATGGTGAATACCATGAAACTGCGTTATCTCAGCCATGATTTTGTTGACGAACTCAGTTCCGTTATCCGTATGGATAACTTCAGGTTTTCCCCATCGCGAGATTATAAGATCCTCAAAGGCGGCACCCACATTTTTGGCATTGGCCCCTGAAGAACCTTACATTCGATCCACTTCGAAAAGTGTATACGGCCCCATGCAATCCATGTATACCAATGCCCATGGCTGATTAACGACTCTCCTTTCCATCAGCCCAGGAGGGGCTTGTTGAGAAACTTTCGTATATTTGCATGTATCGCACGCTCTAACATACCGCACAACGTCGCGAAAAATTCCCGGCCAATAATACAACATGGCGGCCCTAGCATAGGTCTTCTCAACACCGAGATGCCCCGCTTGCGGCTCGTTGTGGACTTCCACCAAAACCTGATATCTGTTTTCGAGAGGAATAACCAATTGCCATGCTTCTTCATCTTCAAAAATTGAATCGATCAGTGGATTCGGCCTAAAGAAATACAACCGACCTTCAACAATTTTCCAGTCGCGGTACTTCGTTGGAGTCCTCTGCTTCTTCCGCTGCACAAGCACCTTTCCGATGGACTTTGTTAAACCGATACTCAAATAGCTCGAGCGACCAACGAGCTAACCTTCCTGTCGGGTTGTGTAAATTATGGAGCCACCGTAAGCTGGAATGATCCGTAATCACGGCAAACTTGAATCCCTCTAAATAATGTCGAAATTTCCGAATTGACCAAATAAGGGCCAAACACTCTTGCTCGGTCGTCGAATATTTACGTTCCGCGTCCGACAACGTTCGACTTGCGAAAGCTATTACCCGTTCTTCACCTTCAATAACCTGCGTGAGAACTGCACCAAGGCCGCGTCTGGTTAGGGCCTGTTTGATCGCCGCAAATGCTGGCTCTTGATCCTCAGCCCACTCCCAACCGTGATCCTTTCTCAAAAGCCTAGATAGGGGTTCCGTAAGAGTGGCAAACCCCTGGATAAATCGCCTATACCAACTAGCCATGCCCAAAAATCTCCGTAATTGTTTAATATTGCGAGGTGCCGGATAATTCAGTACGGGAGCGATATACGGTCAGCATCTGGTTGTAAACCGCGCTCATTTACGCGGTATCCAAGATAACGAACTTCAGACCTACAAAAGACACTTTTTTCGGAACTGATTGTCAACCCGGCGCCATAGATATTATCCGGAACCCTTTTCAGCCAGTACAGATGCTCCTCAAAGCTTTCCGATACTATGATGATATCATCAAGATACGCAAAGCAGTGTGGACGCATTTCTGGACCGAGTAATTTATCGATTAATCGCTGAAAGGTTGCTGGTGCACCGGACAACCCGAACGGTATTCTTTTGTATTGGAAAAGGCCCCGTCCTGGCACTGAAAAAGCCGTCACCGGACGACTCTCCTCCTCGAGCGGAACCTTATGGTACGCCAGACTCAAATCAATCGTTGAAATGTAGTGAGCCGATCTCAGCCTATCAAGAATATCTTCCAAGAACGGAAGCGGATAAGCATCACCCTTGGAAACCTCACTGATTTTCCGATAGTCAACACACATGCGGTAAGATCCGTTGGGCTTTTTCACCATCACAACGGGGCTTGACCATTCTGAGTTCGACCGCTCGATAAAATCTTCTGCTAAGAGATGATCCACTTCGTCATACATAGCCTTCAGTACCACAGGTGACACTCGATAGTGTCACTGTTTAACTGGGGGATGTCCCTGGACATCAATTCTATGCCTGACGAGGGTGGTTCTTCCAATTTTTGGCGCCCCCGAGGGTATTGCATTGTCGCTATGTCCCCGTTACCATAATGGACAATGTGATCCACGCCCAGACGTCTTGCCAGATACCACGAATCCCTAAAACCATTTTTAATGAGACCGATTTTACGCATGAAATCCCACCCCAAAATGCAATCCGGTGTAACCTCACTCGCTATCCTAAAGGTGACCTCACTATTTACACCGTCCAGCTCCACCGGAAGGAATACGCGGCCTAATACCGTTGATGTCGTGCCATTAGCTACTCGCATTACTTTTGCTTTCGGGTCAATCATTTTACGGCCTACTTTGGTCACTAACCGTTTACCCAAAGCCTCCTTCAAGAATGATCGAGATGACCCCCCATCAATAAGTGCAATTATCTCTTCCGACCCAATTTTAATTTTTGCAAACATTCGCGTAGCCTTATCCTCTACTTCGATTTCGCCGCACAATGCGATCTCTTCGGCGGTCAGATCATTTTCCAGGGTGCCGTTCTGAGCAGCCAACTTTTCTTCGATCTCTGAGGAGTCTAGTTCCCTACTACAGCCGGCAACGGCTCCCCCTTCCCCCCGAAACTCTACCGGGACTGAATTGGAGCGACCTTCCGCAAAGTCTGGTGGTTCTACTAACTTGGTGATTTCGGCCGATTCCTCGGTCTTCGTATTAACCCCGAGTACGCGATCCAATCTCGAGACCTCGTTTTTATGGATGAAAAGTCCACCCTGAACAACTACATTATTATATGTTTTAGAGAACGACGGGGCTATGTTACTAATCAAGGGTTTTGGAGAAGATGGAGTTTTTGTATTCAATTTATGTGTGCCCTCGTTTGACTCGGGAGGAACTAGAGGTCTTGATTTTTTTTCCCCTCCTCGTTTCCCTTAGACTTACATTTTGGGCACTCCCTTTTTACAACTCCGTCGGCCCCGCAACCAAAGCAGAAAAGGCGCTTCTTTTCCTTACAAAAATGAAACACATGACCTAACTTTAGGCAGTTCAAACATTTTATATTTTTACTCATCCCCTCGAGGGTAATATTGCTATTGCTATTACCCCAATCGGTCCTATCTGTTTGTTTGGATTCAACCGCTCCCCTGCTGGAACCGGCCCAACCTGGATTCTGTGTCTTTAATTCTTTAATCTGGTTCACTAGGTCCACGACAACGCTCGACAGTTGGTTAACGTTTGCGCTTTCCTTCTTATCCCTATCGGGTTTAAACAGGGATTCTATAGATTTAATTTGCTTCTTTAGATCCTCGACACCGGAATCCTTTTTTAGTTCATTGGTAGCAATAGCCGCCACTGAAATTTCGTTACGTTTTTTATCACCGCTTTTGACCGTTTTGTTTGGTTCGTAATCTTGTGCTAATGCCGCCAATTCATTATAAGAGCCAAACTCGCAGCGACTAATCGCGCATCTGATTTGGTAACGCATATTACGGTAGGACCTATCTAATTGTTCTTCAAGAGGAATAGGACGCAGGTAGAGACGATACAAACCCATCATATACGTGAGGTAGTCTACACTAGACTCCTCTGGGCCTGGTCTACGCGTGATTATCTGCTCTTCTAGCCGCTTCTGATCATTAATATCCCCAAACCATGTGCAGATATCATACTTAAACTGTGACCCAGATCTGCATAAGTGTCTGTTATGCCTAAACCAGACCAGTGCTATTCCATCGAGGAGGAAAGGCATTGCCAATAAAACCTCCTCCTGATTTAACGAGTCAACTGCCCTACCTTCCTCGACCCTATCTGAAAACGTAATGACACTTGTTTCACCCTGGCCAGTAAACGCAATATTTCATTGCCTCGCAATTTGTGATAGGCTTTTGCCATTTCAACGATATGGTAGATCAACAGCCCTATTGTACATCCGATCCACACCCCTACCGTACGACAGACCTGCGCCCCTACTGTATGGCTGATCTACACCCCTACTGTACGACAGACCCTACTGTACAGTTCTGCCTATAGTCATTGTTTAAAGCATTCGTCCGACCCCCTCTACGGAGAATGGTTTGATCGCTTGGCAAGGTACCTGAATTTGTTGTGTCTGGTCACGCGAAATTGGATCACGTGTCTCTTGTGCCTGCGGTTGCAGATTCCGTAAACCGGCATAAGTTCCATTTCTTATTTCATTGTGTAACGCCCCAGTATGTGACTCATAACCTTGTACAAAAGGGACAGAATTTTGGAAACCCGTAAGATGATAATTTTGCTGATCAGCCACACTCGTTAAATGGCCTAGATTTTGCATTGGTATTTCCGGTGAAAAGTATGGGTCAGCCTGTGGGTAACCATACCCATCGGCTGACCGATCTACATTATATGTCGCTTGAGAGTTAAATGGGCACTGTATTCCTCCAGTTTGTGCCTCCCTTGAAAACCCATAATCCAAGGTCCCCCCTATGTTACCAAAAGTCGTTAAGAAGAGGGGAGGTCGCATCTCGAACGAAGTCGCACCTAACCCCGATATTCCCCCGATGTCGACAATTGTCAGAGTTCCTGGATTCTTAAAATTATTAATTGAGTTAGCCGTACTCTTTAAGGGTACAAACGTATTTGCCTCTGCAAAATTAACCGAGCGTTGCGCTTCTGGTTGATGCTCTATAAAAGTAGGCCGTTCCTCAGTTTGGAAATTAAAATTTGGGGGAGTTGGTCGAGTATCAACCGCACCTGTTAGATTAAAAGGAGGTGGTGTATTCGGCGGCCTAGTGTCCGTAGTTCGGCTCGCTGATGCCGTACACGTGTTTCTAGTTAATGTCACTGTAGAGGTGAACGTAGATATTGGGACCCTATCCTGCGCATCGCTATTTACCGAAGGTTAATACACACCGCTCGTATTACTAAACGTTTCATCATTCGCTATCGATGAATCCAGAGGAATTCTACGCCTGACTGCCTGAAAAGCGACCTGATTTGATGTGTCTTCATCGTCAGCTGTCCACCTGGCCTCCCCTACGAACCTTCGAAAATACCGAATAGCCCTATCCAGTACTACCTCTCGGCTACCCTTATTATTAACGAAATGAGCGTTCAATATTCCGCGAATTCATTCTGTGTTAAGGGTTAACAACCAACTATAATCCTGCTCCGCTGCCATGTTTACCGAAGAGAAAAAATAATAATCAAAAATCGATTTGATTAGACAATGCAAATTCCAAAGATTAATTAAATTAATTTCGAGAAAAAAAAATTAATTTAATTCCAAATCTAAATGATTCCGAAATCAAATCGAGTCCACTTTAAAGCGAAACCGAGATAAAACGATAGCAAATTAATCAACTCGACTCAAAATCCAATTACTCCGGATCAAATCAACCAAAATAGACTAACTCAAAATCTGGTTCACTCAGAAAAAATTCCATATGAAATCACCAAAAGACCATAATATTTAAAAAAAACTAACTTAACCGAAAATTCGATCTATTTACAATAAATTCAAAAATTAAATTCCCGAAAACTACTTTTTATTTTAAAAACATTACTAAAAGTGATCCATGCTTGTCAAATCTTTGGCTATACTCCCGCAAAAGAATATATATATGCCGGATCTACAGCGGTTGTTGCCAGAAATGGTAAAATACCAAACCGTAACGCGGCAAACAAAACTAACCCCCCTCCAAATAAGAGAAACCCGACCGAGTCCGCAATGGAGTGAACAAACAATTCCAAGGAAAAGCTTCCTTTAAACATAAGGCAATTGAGTAAGCAATATAACAAGCAGTGCAGTAAGCAGTACAGTTTCATAAAAGCGGCAAGCACAACGACACGAACCCTGACCAAGAATGACAGCTGAGCAAGATGCTTCCCACCGCCAAGCTCGAACGACGCCCAGGAAGGGTGTCGTCGCAGACCTTCTTAGCGCTACTGCGCAACGCAACCCGTACCGGTTCGCGCCTTTAGGGTGTTTTACCCATAGAATTAGCGCGCTACGTCCATAGTATAGGAACTTCCGCCCGCTCTTCTCCGCGTCCGTCGGCTGCCAGAAGATGTCGACGATGCTAACCAATGGGCTGCGCTGCTGACGCCATGTTGAATGGTAGTAGTCGCGGGAGTTTTGAAGGCGGGACTCACATCCGCACTTCACCCACGTTGTACAAAATGAAATTGTGCTCTCGACCAACCATCAACCGGACGACACAGCCAGTCCGAACACCGTCTTACTTTTGAATTCCAAGTGTGCCTCTCAATTTGTGTTCCTTACAGCCTCCATCCACGTAAGTCGTCGATTTGTCATATAACAAAAAGAAACCCCAAAATACATAAATAAATGAAATTAATCCCATTACCATCCCAAAAGAGTTTGACCTTTCCGTTTTTGAATAAAATAGAGATTTAGTTTTAAAATTAACAAAAGAGCCAGACAACTGACGAAATAAAGAAAAGCAATGTAAATAATGTCGTAATTCTATAAAAGCCCCGGTCAGACCTCGTACCCCCTGACGGGCCTTCGCGAGAAGAAGAGCAGCTGCTTACATTTCGAAAGATAAACAACAACAAACATGGAATTTGCAGTATTAAAACTGCAACATTACATTTGTAATCGTCAATTATTCAAGTAATTGTTTAGTTAATTAATTAATTACTGAACATAACGTAATTGTGTGGTAATTAATTGATTAATCATCAATTGAGTAATTAATTAATTATTCCGATGTGTAATTATCTCATTTCCTCTAATCTGCTTTTGTCTTTCGATGAAGACCAAAGTAAATTACCCGCCGACAATGAATACTGTTACAATCTGTAAAATTACGCAAAACATGGATCGATTCAATTTTTATCAGCTGATAAAGTTTGAAAATTATATTATTTGAAAAAAAAATGAAAAAAAATAATTAGGAAAATGGGTAAATATTCTCCATATTGAAGGTAATCTTAAATAAAGTGCAAAATTACCAAAAGTCCCAACGGAGATTGAACGGGTTAACCGATTTTTTTCTAGATTTTTTTAACCCTCTCGTCATTATGTAATCAACCTAATGCAGCATATTAAAATTCAATTTCTTAATATTTTAATAATAATTAATTTCGTTCAACCGGCTCGAATTGTGTAACGTGTCCCTGCCGTGTCCTTGAAACGGGGAGCGTCTGTTTTCGGTTCATCATGGATACTTTTCCGGTGGCGGATTGCTCGTTTCCGGGCGCATAAATGAAGCACATTTTCGATTAATTAAAAAAAAAAAAAACAAGACCATTTTAAAAAAGGGTTCTAATAGGTTGTGCATTGTGCCATTGAGATTATATGGTTAAAATATTACATCAAACAATTCATCCTTGTAAAAGGAAACATGTCATTTGTAATACATAGGCTAACAATCAAGCGATCAAAGTGAGGGTCGCATACTTTTGACGCCGATTTCCGTTTTAGCGATCTGTGAGACTGACTGCCTCGAGAATCAGAGTAAATAAGAGTGTCTCTCCAAAGATAGTGATAAAACCAATTATATTCGGGCTTTGCATCTTTCGCGATAGATAAATCGATCAGTCTTTAATAACACGTTTTAGGTAGTCTCCCGTCAGCCATGTCGAAGACCTATTCCAGCCAATTCAAAGCTTGCTTCATGATATCATATGAAAGTTATCTGGAACCGATCTCAATCCTGACCGAATAATTAGGGTTGTAACGTGGTAGAGCCAGTATCCTCTAATAAAAACTCGTTTAAGAAAAGGACACTGAGGTATATGTTGTAAAAGAGCACCCTCAAAGTCTCCCCAGATTCAGGCATTTGAGGCACTAATCCATCTTTCACTCGCTTTAGCAAATCGCCCCAAGCTCGAGAAACTGGTGCCGAGATAGTCATACGTTGTAAGACCTCAAGAATTTAACCCCTGTAACGGAAGTTATAATCTTCAATAATTGTTGCCTTTATGAAAAATTAGAGCTTTTCATTTACTTTCATTAATGGAAAGTAAATTTTCTTCGCAATATTGAACAATAATATTTATGTTCCTCTGAAGGTCAACTGGAGAAGCTGTTGGTACCGCAATATCATCTGCATAAGCCAAAAAGAATATTTCAGTAAAATGGTTAACCATAACTCCTCTGGTCCCAAGATTTATTAGATATTCCTCAAGATTACTGAGAAATTAAGCAAATATTGTTGGACTCAAACTTCCACTGTGCGTGGAGGAGTTTTTTCCACAGGTATTGATCGTTAATATAGGGGAAAGCTCTTTTAAAATCAATGAAGAATGAAAAAAGTTCGTCCCCTGGTTCGGAGAGACTAATTTGCATAGCAGAAGATAGGGTAAAACTGTGGTCCAAGCTGCTACTTCCATTTTTGAAACCGGCCTGGTTTTCCACTTGGATAACCTGGACAGCAAAACAAAATCTTAGTTATGCAAGTAACAAGGTCAATTTATCTGTAATTCAAAGGATCTGATTTAAAGCCTTTTTTATTTATCATAAAAAGATTAATTTTTTCCCAATCAAATGGGACTTCTTCTTCCCTCCATATCCTGTCAAACAAACCCTTTAAGTATAGGAGAAAATTTTCAGAGAGATATTTTTATAACTTATTGCTAATGCCATACTTACCACGAGCTTTGTTTAATTTACAGTTTTTTAAAAACTTTTTTGAATTTCATATTGGGAGACCTCTGAGTCTAAAAGACTTCAAACCAACTTTACGGATATCTAATGCAGTTTGTGGCGGATACAATGAATTTGTAAATCCTTGTAACCCCGCTAAACTAATATCACTGACAGTGGAGGCTCGAAATCTAAAATTGTTCACTGCCTTCAAGAATGTCACAGAATGATTAGCTGAAGCCCGATCATTGAGGTGAAAACTCTCCAATTCTTTACGCTTCCCATCAAGGGCTCTGACTTTGCCAATGCCCGATAACCCGAGTACTCGGACGGGTACTCGAGAGCACGAGTATTACTCGGGTACGCGTGTAATCACCTAAAATCGAGTACCCGGGTAGTCGGATAAGTCTCTGATATCAGGAATATAGTAAAACAAAAAGTAACATGATCAAAACTGTCAGATAACCCTTCATTAAATTCATCAGCATGTCGCCTCAACGGCCAAGTTGAATATGGGATTATTTTGTGATAAAGTGTTGTATTTGCGGCGAAATATTTTCTTATGAAAACACGTCATCACTAATCTACTACTTATTATACAATTATAATTAAGCTCTCAAAGCGACAAATTCAAAGTAACATACTGCTTATAATCTATTAGAAAATTGTAAAAATGCAAAGCTACAGTATTGTATTTTTCTTACACTAAAATAATTCTTATTTACTTTTGTAAATAGAGTAGTATGTCCTCCCGATCCATATTGTTTAAACATATATGCGAAATCTGGTTGGCTTTACCCTCCTCCTCACGGCTTGTTTGGCTACCACGCCATGCCATTATTCTATGTAATGCTACTCGTAATAATCCAAGAGGCCGTCCTAGCGCACAGTGGGAGGAATCGGGAATTTACTGTTCATAATCCATTAAGCCCACAATTCTTCACCGATTTTGATGTTTTTTTTAGAAATGCTCAGGATTAAATCCTGCAGAACGATTTCAGGCCCGATTTTTTAACGTCACCCTGTTGAACTTATTGTTCAAACAAATAGAACGTCAAAATTGGACATTTTACGAATATTATTGGTTTTCTCAGAAGAAAAGACTTGAGAGAAGTCGCTATCCTTCAGAATGATTGCAGATACACTTCAGGAACATAAATATTCAGTTTGAAACTTGAGCCAATTGTCATAATCAATTTATATAAACAATTATTTTCATCAGGTGCTCAACCGCAACAAAGAACTTTATCTTGATTAAAAATGCCTAAATATTTCGTTGGAGTATTATGCAGAGTGGAAAATAACCATTAGTTAATAATTATAGTTATAAATATTCTTATAAACAAATTGTATTTTTTTTCGAAGTTATTTTTTTCCCGTTAAACAACTTTCAAATTAATCCTAAATTATAGTAAATAGCTGCAGAAAAATATAAATGGTAAATATTTGTATTGTTAATAACAATATTACGAAAAAATATAAAAATTTAACGTTTTTCATCGGGAAAAAATGATTTTTTCTGCTAAATCGTCTTGAAGCTATCTCAGTGGTTATATTTCATCAATGAAGTGTAGCGCTAACTTGTAATTGTTATTGTTATCAACAATATTTTAAATAAACAGTCATCCACAGCAATGTTACGTCTGAATAAGCGATTTTTAAGATCCCCACATAAGTATAAGTGGTTAAAAAAACCTCGTAATTCCATAGAAATTTTTAATTTTTGAAATTGCAATGTACTGAATTTTCCGTTACCACTGAAAATTATTTCTGCGAAAGTAAAATTATTTCCAAAATAGCACTGTAGTAAAAAATAAATTTTTCAAAAAAACATTGTAGTTGTATAATTATTCAATTCTGCTTTTAAGTTTAAACATTGTCGCTAAATAATTCATGAAAATATGTACTAAATTTTCTGTTATCATTGTGAATTATTTCTGTAAAAGTAAATTTTTTTTTTGCCTTTCAAAATCATATTGTAGTAAAAATACGAGATTACGAAACACATTTTTCAGTTAAATAATTATTTTAATAGTCTTGCAATTTTTTCTTTCAAGGAAGAACATATGATAAAAACATTTATAATGTAGTAAAGTTTGTTTTGTTTTTACGTCTTTAAATTTTGAATTTAAATTTACTGGATATCTTGTTAAGCATAATTCTTCAAGTATTTCACAAACTATAAGTATATTGTGACATACTTTGGTAAACAAAATTCAATATTCACGTTAGCAAAAAACGCAGTCAAGTAATAATTTTCACTGTAGTAAAATTACCAAAATGACAAAAAATTGTAGTTGAAGATTTAAAAAAAATATATTTTTTCATTTACGTATATTTAATTAAAACATTTTTCTTTTAATTTTTCTGTACGAAAAATTACATTTCTCATTACTTGGCTGCGTTTTTTTCTAACGTAAATATTGAAATTTTTTACGAAAGTATGTCATAATACAATGTTTGAAGAATACTTTAAGAATTATGCCCAACTACAATGTTTTTGATGATTTCTAATACAGTTTGATTTAAAACGAAAAATTTTACTTTCCCATACATAACTTCTAATGATTACAAGAAATTCAGTATATTTTAATTAAAAAATTAAAGACATAAAAACAAAAAAATGTTAATAATAGGTGTGTCACGAAAATCTCGAAAGCATTGTTGTCGCTTTTCCTCAATGCCGATTGGGTAATTTAAAAAACTCGAAGAAATTAATGTTACCAAATTCACAAACATAATTAAGAATTGAATTTGGGTTGAAGGGCTATGACAAATAATGTGACATTTGTATGCATAATAGAACTGACAAAACTGTAAGATTTATTAATGTAAAATTTTATTATAATATTTTTAGTTAAAATGATTAATTATCAAACAAAAAAAAAAGGTATTTTCAACAAAAAA
>CAKNWW010154479.1:0-10136 GCA_932074435.1 Andricus kollari | reverse complement strand
CGTGTCCTTTGACTCACCTCTATTTGTAAACATACTCACATAGTCTTTCTGATTTATTAAATCAAAAATAATCGTTGACATATTACATGATATTTTATTTTTTTTAAGTTCCGAATACGTATTATGAAAGCTGTCAAAAATTTCATAATATAAATGCAGTGACAATTTTTGCTTGAAAAAAAATCAGAGATCATTTTTAGAATAAATCTACTATTGTTTTAAAGTAATCATAAGCTTGAACTAAAGAACGTCTGGTTAAATTGACAAGTAAATTCACCTTACATTATTTTTTGAGCCTAAGTTAAAAATCTTGTATTTTATGTGTTTATTGAAATAATTAATATTCAACCATTGAAATCTGCGCTAAATATAGTATTTCTACTTTAATTTTTTAATTTTATTTATCTTGAGTTTATTTATTATATATTTTTATTTTAATAATACAAAAAATTTAACACTTATGATTCTGAATTATCACTACCCATTTTATAACTAAGAATAAGTCCTGATGTTTCGTATTTTTAATAACAATTATCTGTATCTGACAGGCCTCTACGACAGAGTTCCACCTAACGTTGTGTAGTAACGTCTTGCCGGCCGGACCGCAGCCTACGCGGGAGATAATCGATCGCGCCGAAAAATTAAAATACCAACAGTTTGTTAACTACTATTTCAATTAAGCTAAAAATTTCCGGAAAACTTCTTTGAACCTTCCTGACCAACTATCTCACTGGCAGTTTTTTGCTTGCTCAAAATTAGCTCGACTCCCTAAACGATCAAAGTTGTTTAGGCACGAATTGTGCAAAACCTCGGCAAAAAATTATTAACTTTTTTTTTTAAATAAACATTTTCAACTTTTGCTAACGTCGTCGGTCGCAGAAAATGTCAATGCTTACATCTTATAAATTTCACTAAAAAATATTAAAGAGTTCCGACTTGATCACGAGTTGAAGTGAAAAAAGGCGAAATATTTGAATCAGATAAAAAAACAGTTTTTTGTAAATAATTCAAAAACTAAAAAAGCTACGACTTTTTCTATTTAAAGAAAAAGATGCGCAATTGAATTTTCAATACGAATGCGTATTTAAAAAATTATAATTCAAAACTTTATTTTCAAGTGCCCAGGGGCCTCCCCACTACCAGCAACATAATTTTATATCTCCTTCTTGCATCCGGCGCCTCAATTATTAAGCAAGGCTGAGGTTGTTAAATATTATTTTTTAGCGTTTTATCGCCAGTTTTTTTCCTCTGAACGAAATACACGGTTTTCAAAAGAATAATAAAGAAAGTTACAAACTCATAAAAGTGGCTTTCGTACAATTATCAACTTTTACAGTCTTTTTTTATATTCTTTTTTCTTTTTATGAAACTGGTAAATCATTCGATTTCGTATAAGATTCGATCACTTTGATTACTCGAAATTCATCAAAAAAATGGATTAATATTTATTTACACATCCCAATGCATCCCGATACAGAAAATGACCGACTACCAACAGAACTAACTTCAAATTTCCCACTTATATGCTTTAACCAAATCTTTGTACCAAGGTGAATACCGCCAATAAACTAAATTAAACCAAATTATTCTTCGAGAATGGGGCTAAAACCGACGGCATCACATGCGCGGTGTGAATCTCGACTCTGGAAGAGTCGCGGGTGGTAAGCCATTTTGAGCGCGTATAGCAGGCGCATGGGTGACCATCTGCGACGTACGACCAGGTTGCGTATTTGCTGCGTTTTAACTCAGAGTACCGGCTGAGCTCGAGAGATAGTTTTCTGCCGTTTTCGTCTCCCCTAGCCAAACTTTCCAAGCAAATGCGAGTACTTCTAATAAAGTCGGATGCAGCAGCGGGTCATCACTCTGGTTGTTATTAAATTCATACAGTGATTCTAAGCCCACCTTAGTAAAGAAAAATGTTCATAGACCCATACCCAGTGAAGTGGAATCTTCTGGCTGTATACATACTCATGCTAAAGGACTTAAATGATACTTTAGCAATAAAGAGGACCGTCTATAGGCCTCTGTTTCGCCGGGCTTTTTAAATAAAAAGCATAGTACAATAGGTTATATCGCATTGCTACAGGAATTATATGATCCAGCCTGAAAATTCAACAATAATAATAATGGGAGCTGAAAAATGGCTGTCTTCAAATGATTTACGTGACAAAAATATCGATACTTTTATTGAAAGAAAAAACTATTCTTTTTTAACTTAGAGGTCCTTGGAACTTTCGGCGCTCTCGCTCTCCTGCACAGTTAATTACGCTCGGCTAGAAATGCACTCGGTTGGTGGCTCGCGCTCTAGAATAGAAGGTGACCGCAGTGGGGTTACGCGCACACACCTCCGATTTACTCAACTCTGTACAGTGTACGTTGTATGTTGTATGAGAAGGGAGATTTTGTGACTAAAATGTACGAGAAAGTGAGACAGAAAGAAAGAATGACAGAGTGAGATGTACCGATTGGTGAGGGGGGAAAGAGGATAGGTTCGTTGCACCCACTCGCGTTCACTGCACTTTAAACATCGTCATGATGAATATAGTTTTCACGGGACCGTCCGCTCAAATTTGCTACAACCGAACACTCTTCTTCTCCTCAGCCTATCTTCAGAAATCAACAATCAATCCGCTTCTCTCATTCAATCTTAAGTTCTAATCAATTATTATTTATAATACATTTCACATTCATTATAATATTCTAATTAATATTCGAGATATATCTAGATCTGAAAACTTAGGAGAGGATCGCAAGCTAAGGCTCTAGCGACTTGACCGGTCAAAGAGCAGTAAGGAACTGATTTTTGGTGATAATTATCGAGTGTCTGTGGGACCGAGTAAGCACTTCGAACTCGCAGGAACGAGAGCTTCGAACGCCGAACTCTGACATCATTCCTTACACTTCCCTAATCGATGATTTGTCACATGGAGAATTGAAATTTAGAGTACACACCAAAGAAATGCGAGTTACAGAAAAGAATCTGGTTACGAGGCGAATATATGATAGCCACAACGATTAACAATTAGTAAGTTAATAAATCTTTTATATATGAATAAAAA
The DNA here is from genome assembly GCA_932074435.1 of Andricus kollari. Taxonomy (NCBI): domain Eukaryota; kingdom Metazoa; phylum Arthropoda; class Insecta; order Hymenoptera; family Cynipidae; genus Andricus; species Andricus kollari. The sequence continues at coordinate 7,077 of CAKNWW010154479.1, read as the reverse complement.
ATCGAATCACTTGATGATACGTAACCTAACATTGAAGATGAAAGCGAGAGTTCGTCGCGTTCGTTGGGCACCGCTTGCAAGAACTGGAAGTTCCTTGAAGCAAAAGATAGTGAAAGTACTAACTGTAGATTTGAGACTTGTAGAGGGTATTAAAATGTTCATGATCTCGAGAGTGAAATTGCATGATAATGAAGGCAATCTTCAAATCTATTTGTAGAAGATGTAAGCTTGAAACCCGTAATGATTACAGAATACAATTCAGGTTAATTAGAAACCTTTTTAGGAATGAAAAAAGTTTTAAATTACCGTTGCTCGTCGTTTACCAGTTTACGGAGTAACCGGCTTTTATTTCGAGAAAGAGGCTTCAAAAGGTTGATTTTAAGGTTACCCAGATGAACAAATTATACATATTTTATATATAGTGGACAAGAAAATGATATATTCAACTTGTTTTACAAATTTGTCTGTAAAAAACAAATGAAAAATATCAGTGTTTTGTCCACTATACAGGGATATCCCACCACCTATGCACTTCCTGGTAATGTGTTATAGAGCACAAAAAAAGAAACAGAAAATTCCTCTGGAAAAATTTGATCTGGGCCTTAGTTTGGGTACAGTAAAGCTACAAAGTTGGGCATAATGAACCAATCAGGAGCGAAATATAGCAACCACTTGTTCGTCTCATAAGTGTTAAGATAGTGTGTGTGTGTTTTTTTTCGTGTTTTTCTTCAAAACGCGAAGTTCAAGCCTTTAAATTTTGCTAAGCCCAAATCAAATTTTGCCAGAGGACTTTTCTGTTTCTTTTTGGGTGCTCTATCACACATTAATGGGAAGTGCATAGGTGGTGGGACACCCTGTATATAAATTATATATGAAGGGTTGCAGTAACATAACTAGATAACCAACAAAATCGGAATTTTTCAGGAGAGCGAAATAAAATTATGTAAAATCGAAATCACCGCTTAAAGATAAAACAAAAGTTCACTCCCGAGCTGAAGTGTTGCTAAAATTGAGGCCACAAAAGTATGATTAAAAAATATTATCCAGTTCCGAGAAATAGAATGTGGAAGTTTATAATCGCAAAGTGACAAGAACCTAAAATTGGAACAGGTATGGTTGCGAATCCCAGTAAAATGTGCAATTTTCAGTTGAAACCAAAAATAAAGTATTGCTCCCGATATATTGAGTTGCTAAATTGAAAGAAAATGAGGTTGATTAGAAAAAGTTAACTAATTCAGAGTAAATCATTCAAGAATTTGGAGGTTCAAATTTCATGGGTTTTAACAATAATCTTTAGATAACGACTAAAGATTTATTTTTCAATTTAGAAAATAGTAAGAACTTGCTCCCGAGATATGGAGAGGCTGAATAAGAATAAATAAGTTTTCATGCAAAAAAACTATTCTGTTCCGCGAAAATAAAGATTTAGTAAGATGGTATCGCACTGTGACAAGATGATTTTTCGTTGAAAGTTCTATAAAAAGAAGAAAGTTATATATTTCTTTATAAATGAACTATAATAATTTTAAGTAATAACAATTCTGATGGCAAGGCAAAAATTTAATTGAAAAAACCTTATAAAAGACTTTTTCTTCAAAAAAATAAGCATTTTATTGTATTTAAAAACTTTTCTGAAGAGTTAGTTGGTCAGAAAAAGGTTTAAAATAAGATAGGAGGTTACGCAATTAAAAAAAAGATGATGGGAGTACAAAGAGTCATTTATCTGGTTTTGAATTACCAATATTTTGATTACTATATTAAAAATGTGCTTTTGAAAAAATCCTTTTAACACAATATTCCACAAAGATTTTTTTAAGGATGTTGGATTCAAATTCTAACTTCTAAATTTAATCCTTAAATTAAACAAAAAAAACATAATTAAAATTAGATATTTTTTATTACAGTGAAAAAATCCAAGTTTCATTTCATTAATTGAACCCTAATGTTGGGTTATAACTCTCACCGCCAATGTCAGTGTTTTGCTTTCAAACAATGCAAACAATATTACAAATAGTGTACCTTTTCAATGGGATGAAATTCAGGAAACAAAATTATTTTTTTTAGATCTGAGTTCATATCTGTGTTTTTAGCGGGCTTTTTGTCCATGCATTTGACTGGTGATACAGGTAACTACTAATAACGTAGATATGAACTCGTGATCACGTGACCAACTTTTTTAAACTTAAAATACTAAGACTTTTTAACGAACTTACTCATAAACCAATAAGTCGAATGGATTTTCTATACAAAACAGAGTAACAGACGTTCGTCTTTCTCTGGAATGGACAATGCATTCGAGTTATTAGTTTACTAGTAAGTTCATTTAAAAGAATTGGTCACATTACAGTCTGGTTCATGCCCTTAATCCCATCGAAAAGGTATAATTATTGACCATTTCTCTCCAGCTTTCCTCAGTTAAAAAAAATCAGTTTGTGAAGCGAGTGTGTTGGGTTTGAGTTGCATTTGTGAATAATCTTTTTAAATTTGACCTTAGGAGTTTACAAAGAAATTTTTTGGCCTTTTTCTCAAATTGGCCGATCTCTTTACTGGTTTTGAGCCAAATTTTACTCAAATTTGAGCATTTTTGGGTCAAAAGGCTTTAATTGTCATGTTTTGGCACATCAACGTTATTTGAGGTAAAAGGCCAACGTTTGTGTGTGCCTGTTTAAAAATTACTGGTTATCTTGATCAGAAATTATGGTTTATATGACTAGATAATTCTAGTTAATTAAATCGCGTTGATTTTTTCTGATTAAAACTATCATAGTTAATATTTCTGGTAATAGAAGTGTCGCGATCTTGTGTCGGTTTCCAGAAATATGTATTTTGTTTCATGTTTGCAACTTAAATATATATATATATATATATATAACAGTGAATTTTAATTTATTTTTATTTTGCAAATTCCGCAGTCTTTTCTAGGGATTATAGAAACTTTCTTTTGGTAGAAATAAAATTATTGTATCATTTATTATTATATTCCATTACACTTAGTAACTTCACAGTTTAATATTCACAATAGTAATTTTTGCAATAGGGACGCTATATCCTAGTTTGATATTGCCCTATTGTAAAAATGAATATTATAATATTAAATTTTACAACCAAAAGTTTCTCCGTGTATGATCCAACACCCCTAAAAAACAGCTCATATTTTGTTTAAGTAAATTTAAACAACACAGGCACGATAACTTGTAATCATGATTTATAACTTGAAGTGAATTTGGTTAATTTTTAGAACACATAAGATTGTTTAAAGTAAAAATTGATATAAACTCAGAAATAACTTTTCGCGGTTCCCCCATTGCCGAGTATGTTTTGTGAGTGCAAAACGAATGGCGGATGGCCGCATTGCACCACAGAGAAAAATCGAGCAGATCGAGCCAGGTTAAAAACAGTAAACAAATGATTAGTTTCCTTTATCTTTCAGTCGAAGAAGATTTATTTTTTAAATTTATTCTTTTGTTATCAGATAATTCATGTCGCAAATAGTGTCTTAGATATATAAAAATAAAAATGTAATGAATTTCCTTGGAAACGTATAGCGTCAATACTGGTATCGTAAAAAAGGTCCAAACTGGATGTGTCAAGCCAAATCGTAATTTTCAAGGTTGAAAATCATTGACAATAATGCAGTCTCAAGTAGCAAAAATCCTTCAAGGTATTTGAAGTGTCTAACGACACTACACAGTTTCTTAAGCGTTTCAGCAGCCAATTTGAAATTTCCTATTCATCAAAGAAAGGTCATTCCAAGTTGGCTACTGAACCGGTCTTCAAATACCCTTAAAGACAAACCATAGAAGTTTTCTAAATTCCAGATTACTCAAACAGGTAAGCCGCATTCTGAATATAGAAAAAAACCATTGATTCAGAAGACCATGCACATTAAACATAAAGTAACATCACACCATAGTTTTAAAATCTTTTTAGGGAATTTGTAGTCGACATTACATCTTGCAATCGTAAAGTCCAACTAAGGAGGCACTCAACTTACATTTTGGATAAGCAGGGGACTGCAAGTATCGAAAGAATGGTCTTATCATTTAGTTCCATGGAACTTGCTAAGTAAGATGATCTACAAATTGTAACAAATCCATGAGTATTAAAAGCTGGCAGTACCGAGGGGAAGAGACCAACTCAGACTTGGAGGTCTTCGATCTCGGTGGCTCGACCTCGTCTACTCGGAGCACCACGTAACAACACCGAACGGAAAGGCAAAAGACCTCGCGACGCCGCGTTCTCCGGCAATTTCACTCACGATGCTGCCCCTTCCGCGGCACGTGGCACCGATCTGAATCGCAGAAATGAAACGGGAATTGAGAAAGGTCGCGAAAAGTGCTGACAAAAAACCGAAAAGGAAGACACCACTGTAGGAATCGCGCCTCCGTTCCAAGTGCCGTCGAATGTACGGCTAAAGGCGAATGCATCGGGCTCGAATACGGAGGTGGGGTTGCCTCGTCTACACGAGATCGTAGGCGATGGTGGGAGAAGCTAGGGCTCCGCTAGTGTTAGACTAGGTGAGTCGAGCGAGGGAGGTTAGGTAAAGTTACGTTAGGTTGCCTGAGGACCTTGTCGCCGCGTCCTACTTCTTCGCGAGGGCACGCGAGAACGCGAAAAGAAAAAGCAGACTCTAGACTCTCGAGAACACTCCTCTCTTCAACCTCCGCCTTTGTCAGGGATGGAAAACTTCATTTATCTCTCTTTCATTATTCTGAAAAATTCCTATTTCCACTTGAAAATATGAATTAGAGTTTATCAGTTCCTCAGTTTCAAAACTGAATTGATCCTTCAAGGTCGAAATCGTGGTTCGACAGATGGAAGTCTTTAAATTAGTGAGGTGAGTCTTAATCCTCGGCCATGGTGAAAAAATGTTACTCCCACATCGGGAATCGAAGGCTGCAATGTAGGAACATAACAAAAACACGTTACCACATCGTTTTAAAATTATTTTCCACTTAAATTTTCTGAAGAAATCTGATTGAAAAACACGTGTTCTGCATGTTTTAGATAATACTTATTAGGATGGAATTCCAGTAAGTTCTTGGTGTACTGAGATGAGACTCGAGTATCCTTAATTGCCTTAAATTACGGAACGACTCTCGAGTTCAATGACCCAAGTGCACGGATCGCCTGATGATGAGTCGTTTGATTTGCTGAACTTTGCTCCATAACGTAAAATAACTCCAGGGTCGGATTTCTTTTTGCGAAATAGAAGAAGCGATAGTAAAGATTAGGTTCCATGAAGTACTCAAAATTATGTATATATGTAAGTAGGTGGTGCCTTGGGTCATTTAAGTCATTGTTACCCAGCTAAGACTCGTGCTATCAGCAGCTATTGCAAACATTCTCTATCGGTTCTTTTCGAGAGCGTTCTGTATTCCTTGAGACTTATAGAATTGGTGATGTTTATACTGCCAGAGACACCTTGACCTGAGAAATCAGGGGATTTCCATATCAGCTTGTAACGTAACTGAAGCTATTCTTCAGTAACCGTTAATGTGAATTTTCCAAAGGACGAATAAAAAATTGGCAAATTTGTATTTTCTACTAGTAATACTATTGATTTCTAGACGGCCTAAAATTACTATCTTCGTGGGAAATGGAGCTCTAGAAGTTGGAATTCAATTTAAAAAGGTTTCATGGTGTGATTACTTACAAGTTAGTAAGTGATCGACCCTCGAAAGATCTGGCAACGATGTCGCACGACCGTAGACTGTTCTCAGTTATTATCAAGTGCGTTTATTAAAATCGTCGATGGCTCGACCTAATTCGGTGGCAGCGCTCGGAGGAACGGTCAACCGTCTAAGCTGTCCCTGATCGCCAAGGCCGAACTCCAACTCCGTCGTAGTCGTATACCTCTAGCTTTGTTTAGGTCAGGTTGAGCTGGTCCGAAGCCTGTAGCCAGGCAAGTGGGACGGGTTTTATCGACGGAGCCTTCTATTCGCAGCAGGCCTGGAGAAAGGAGCTTTGCTTTCGATTTCGTTCACCACGTGCGTGACGGCGCGTGTCTCATCCCCCGACTATTCACTACGTGCAACCTATATAAATGCAGTTTATATTACACTCGAAGGATTCCATTTTACCGAATACCGATAACTTCACGCTCTGACAATGTATAACCTGGATTTTTTCTCTATCCTTTGGATTGTGCCACCAGTTCTCAACATCATACTGGAAACATATTTTTTATTTAGGGCGTTTCTTCTATGTAGAATATAGATCGAGGAAACTATCTTTATCTGGCTTTGGCCCCTCGAGCTGACCCTAATAGTGAGTCAACTGGTCATTCGCTCGATCGAAAATGCCGAGTCTTGGATTTATTCCTGTGCCATTATTTTCGTCGCTACCTGAATAATTTTACTTCCCTTTCTAGAAGGAAGTATTGCGCCGATAATGGAATTTCAATGACGGGAAATTCGAATTAGATCAGTGAAATAGTTCGGATCACAATTTTTTCAAAGATTTGGCAAGAAAGTACAGTTTCTCATTCTAGAAATTCCTTGGAACCCTCGCTTTTTAGGGATTCATCTGCTGCAATTTATGTTGTTGGGTTGGTGACCTTGCTTATTGACATTCAGTGACCCGTTGTTAAGCCTCGCGTTAGGCTAAAGTCTAAACTCTAAACGTACTACGACACTAAGGATATACATAACAAAGTAACATGGTTCAAAAATAATGTATTGATGTATCACTTAAATGATATCAAAATTCGTTAAAGAATAATTATATGGGGAATTATACTGTTTGAAAAAAAACATTTACGGAGTAACGGATTTTTACGTCGAATAGTTTTCATGCAAAACGACATCAAAAACTCAAGGTCAGATTGCTACAGAGCATCCTTGAATCAAAGAAATCAGATTACCAAACAAATTTCAGTGAGAGCCTAAAAATGGTACTAAATTCGAATCTGTACGAAAGTATAAAATAAAATCCTTGACATTTTCTAAGTTCTCCACATCTTCAAGGCATATAGCAACCCTGAGTCATTGGACCTCTAAATACCAGAGCGTTTCACATTCTAGAATGCATATTCTCTCATAGGGGTTAATTTCCAACCTAACATAGGGGTTCATG
>CAKNWW010154469.1:0-14652 GCA_932074435.1 Andricus kollari | reverse complement strand
TTCTGAAAGTCAATGATTGATCAATCCCATACTTATAATTTTTACCCGGGCTGATAACATTTTTTTAATAACAAAATATCTTCAAACAATTTAAAGAATAATATTTGTCTGTTTTAATTTTTTCTTTTGTATAAAACCGTAAACAACAAACTTTTACATTATTTTCGAGAAAAGCAGGGTATCCTGGGTAAAAATTATAAGTATGGGATTGATCAATCATTGACTTTCAGAAGTATAAAACATGTATGGTAAATGAGACGATCCCATACTTCAAGTATATTGAAATAGTATAGCTAAAGTCTAGCTAAAGTATAGCTGAAGTATGGTTGAAGTATAGATGAAGTATAGCTAAAGTATATATGAAGTATATGATATACGTCATCTATACTTAAGTATAGCTGAAGTATATGATATACTTCATCATATACTTGAGTACGGCTAAAGTATCGTATGCAATACGTGTTCATTTGTTTTTAAAGATATCATAGCAACGGGATAAAACATAATACATCGTGAATGACACATCGTCCGTAAATTAAAAAAATTCGTGATTTAACTAATTTCTTGAGAAAAATGTGCAACGAATATTGTTCGCGAGTGTAATAAAGAAGCCAGGTTATAACTTCTTTATGTTTCAACAAAATTTGTTCCATATTTATCTCACGCAATCTACTAAGGAGTACAAATTTAATCGTTCAGTTTTTCAACTATATGGGGATTCCTTAAAGCAAGAAGATGATGAGATGATGATGATGAGATCCAGTAATCTCTGATTCCTAACCATAGACTTATTATTGCATGAAAAAAATTGACTAATTTATTATTCAGATAAAAGATATAATATTATATTTCTAATAATATAAAGAATTTGTGAAGTGCTGCTAAATTTAGAAGTTGCAAGAAATATTTTTTTATGCTGTGAGAATCATGATTCTGGATCTCTAATTTTATGTATTTCAGGTCTCCAATGTCATCATCAAGAATACAACGCTTGTACTTATTTTATATTATCTTTTGATTCTTTAAATATAATTGAGCTATACCTACTATAGCCATACTTTCCCTATACTTCAGGCATACATGAGCTATACTTCTGACATACATGAGCTATACTTTACAGATATACATCAGCTATACATCAGCTATACTTCAACTATACTTCACCTATACTTCAGATATACTTCTAAGATATACTTTAGCAATACTCTTACTATACTTCGAATATACGTTGTTATACTTTAGCTATATTTAAGTTATACATCCACTATACATAATACAAATAGACATGAAGTATGGGATCGTCTCATATACCATACTTTTATTATACTATCTGAAAGATCACTCCCATACGATTTCCCAGATGTTTTCCTAGATCAATCCCATACAAAATTTTTTTTTCAATTTTTTTAAACTATGAATGATTTTTTTTCAAAAATGGCTATGGCGAAAATTTTTTTTTGTCAAAAACAAGTTGTAAGACATCCCAGATACAAAATCAAGGTCAAAATTTATGGATTTCGCACCATTGGGTAGAAATAATTTCAACGTAACCGTGCTTACAATCTCGTAACGGTGTCCGTTCGTCTCGCCGGTTATTCAAGCTTCCATCGACCCTTAGTAGAAAAATATTGGGACTCGTCGGAATAATCTGCTTCCTATAGGAATTTGAATTTCAAAAAACTTTAGGGGGAGAGGGGAAGAAAGTGGAGGAAACGGGGACACATAGAGAGAAATGCATTGGAATTTTGAATTCAGATGAAACTTGAAAGCTTTTAAATCTGTAATATTCTAATGTGCACACTATTTTTTATAAATTTCAAAAATATTAATTAATTGTAGCTTGTTAATTATTAAGCCTTATTGGAAAGTATTATGCAGAATTTTAATAAATATGAAAGTTGAATCCTGAAAAAAGTTTTAAGCATTTTGAGGCAGAATTAAATCGGGAGAACAGGGATGAGAATAAACCTGTACTGTGGTAAAAGAAGACTGGACAAACCGGGATAGGGGAAAACGTGTTTGAGGAAAAATGGGATTGTATAAAGCAGAATGGGGTAAAATAGGATGGAGATAAAACGAGATTTATGCAATGTGCAAATTTCCTTACTAAAGTTTCAAATTTTATGCTTCTGGGCTTTAAACACGTGTGATATTTTATACTTAAACAATTTAAAATAAATGTATTGAAAAATTAATATTAAGTTGAAAGGAGATCTCGTTTTTTAAGAATAATTTTTTTAAACACATATCTTGAATTAGATATGTTGAAATCAAAATCAAATAAAAATACAAATTTTTTTACTTCATTTAAATTCAGACATTCCGAACGGAAGGGAAAATGAAAGTCTTTAATCGCGGCTGAGGATATTCGTATGGCCGGCCGTACTAAACCTTGAAAAATGATAGAGGAAGCTAGAAAGAGGTTACATTAAGGGTTTTAATACGTCTTTCGGGGATTTCCTCAATTTTTTTCATTCTTGACTAACTGTAAATTAAGAACGATTAATGAAATTATCATAGTTATTATATACCAGGGTACTTGTTTTATGTTAACTTGAGGGCACAATTCGACTTTTGAAAATATTCTAAATACAAGAAGAATCTATTTCCTATATGAATCCCACAGGAGAAGAAAGTAACAATTTTAAATGGATAACCCAGTAGTTTCTAAATTTTAAATAAAAATTCAGTCTTCCCGCTTTCGCCCAGTGGGAAATTTACGATTGGCCCAATATTGGTCCAGCAGTGAGTCCTGGAAATTTCCTACTGGTTGGATGAGATTTTTCCTGTGCAATCAACTTGAAATGAATCCCCTTGACTACATAAATTCCAGGAATGCGTCTCTTCCGCGAAGCAGTAATTAATGTCTCTTGCGAGACATCAAAAGGAATAATTTGCTGATTCGCGAGAACGACTGCGTCGAGTTTAACGGCAATAATAGGTGAGGGCATTGTTCCCTCGTTCCAAAATTTCACGAATCCCCTAGGCGACTTGAATCCGAACCCTATCTTAAACCATCCTAGGAATAAATTATGCAAATTCATCCATCTTTCTTCTTGACACTTCGTCCTCCCGTTTGCAAACGATTTCTCTTTTTAAAAAATCAATTTCGAAGCTTTTGAAGGATGAACTTGACTCGCTTCTCTTCTAGTTAAAATTTATTCTTCAGTTTTACTTTAGTTCAAATCACGACTCCGAATTCAAGCGGAGATTGCATTTCAAACAAAAGCTAACGAATTGAACTTTGCTCGTATTTCATTCCTGCTTTTAGTCTTCCCTTTGAGTTTCAACTTTAAATCATCAATCAGGGTACAAGTGTTGAAGTTTTGATTCCTAAAGAAATCGAAATCTATTAATCTGCTGTAGAAAAACTTGGAAGGTATTCATTACTTTTTATTCGTTTTTATATTAATTATGCTTTTTGTTTTCAATAAAGCCGTTCCTTGCCAATTGGGTTTATATATGAATATTATGTAATATGTGTAAAATAAATGTTCATAAAGCTAACGGGTAAAAAAGGAATATAAGATTTCTGCATGATATTATTTTGGTAACGCGACAAGTTATTTACCTGAAATATTCATATGGCGATTGAATTTGGGAGGGCAGAATTATTATTTGATAAAGTGAAATAATTGATGAAACTACATTTCCTAGTATCTGAAATATTTACTTTTTAAGTATTTTAGTTTCCATATGATTTTCTAGAACAATATTTTATATCAAGAAGCCGTTAAATTTTGATTCGTTTCTTATCTAAAAAAGTGATGTAACGATATGTCTCGAAAATCTAGCAATCAATGTTATTGAAAACCTGATTGATTTTCTATTAGTTGAAATTGTTTTATATGTTGAATTAAAAATTTTTGAATTAAATTTGCAAATAATCCCTTTTAAGGATGTTCGAAGTGTACAGTCAAGTTCAAAATTACTTAACCTCTGAATTGATTTATAAAATTGACAAGAACGGTCCATTGATTATTGCAACAAGTTTTATAAGAGAAACCCAAGCGTAAACAATAAAAAAATCGTTGAGGTGATAACTATTTATTTAGATTGTGTTCTTTCTTCCGTTGCAGGCAAAAGTCGTAATTTTCTTTCAATTTTAATTATAAAAGCTCATTCTATTCCTTGAAAGGTTGCTAAAAATTATATTTGCTACGTTCTATGGAAATTATTTTATTCAGAAATAATAAGTACAATTATTTTTAGTTAGTCCCTTTTTGAATTAAACAATTTGCTAAATATTATTTAATAAAAAAATGATGAATAGAATTTTACAGATCCCTTCAAGGAATAGAATAAGAGTTTGTACATTATAAATAAATAAAAATTACTACTTTTGTTTAAGGCAGAAGAAAAAATGCGAATGTGGAAAGAACTACATTCAAAAAAATAATTATGAATTCAAATACTTTTTTATTATTTATGCTTAGGTTTGCTTTCTAAAACCTTTTGCAATAATCACTGGGCCTTTTTTGCTAGTGTTATAAATCTAGTTAAAGATTAAGTAATTTTGATCTCGACGGTAAACTTAGAACACCCCTAACAAGAAAAATTATAGAAAACCTTATAAAAATTGAAGAACGTTCGTGATTTTTGATTCTTTCCTGCAGTTAAATAAAAACGGTTAATATAAAATCACAAATTTTCAAACAACACTTAAAATTTATTTTAAAATTTAGGTTGTGTTGGTTTTTTCATTGGAATTAGTATTTTACTAACAATTTTAGGCTGCGTTAACGTTTTACATTGTAAATGGGTATTTTAAATAAAAAATCATTATAGTTGGTAAAATATTAGCAATTTTGTAACATTCTCAGGTTAAATTAATGTGTTTCATAGGAAATCGGTTATTTTATACAAAAATCATCAGATTTCGAAGAAGATTCATCATTTTTTGACCAATTAATGTTACATTGTTATTTTACATTGAAAATTGGTGTTTCCAAATAAAAAGCATTGTGGCGTTTTTACACCGGGAATCGATATTTTTGGTAAAAATATCAGTCGATTTTTAAAAAGATTAAAAAAATTTGGCAATTGTAGGTTACGCTATTAGTTTCTAACGGAAATATCGATATAGATTTCAAAGAAGATTTACAATTTTTGAACAATTTAATGTTATTTTAACGTTTTTAACCGAAAATCTGTTACTTTAAACAAAAGATTATTCAATTTGGAAGAAGATTTACAATTTGGAACGACTTTTTGTTATGTATTCGTGTTTTTCGTCGAAAATTGGTATTTTCAATTTCAAAAATCATAAGATTTTTTAGATTAACATTCAGAGTCATTAAATTCACAATTTTTGGGTTTGTTTGTGTTTTATACCGGAAATCGGCACTTTCAGTAAAAAAAATCATTGGATTTTAAGGAAGATAACAAATTTTTGAACAATTTTAGGTTATATTCACGTTTTCAATGGGAACTGGATATGGATTTTAAAGAAAATTAAAAATTTTGGAACAATTTCAGGTTATGTTAACATTGTTCACCTGAAATCGGTTATTTCGAACAAAAAACGTTAGGCTTGAAAGAGGTACACAAATATTATCAATATTATTTCTGAAGTTAAGATATCAATTTTGATTAACTATCAAAAAAAATTGCCTTGCTTTTCTTTTCTATCACTTTAGATAATTGGTAGCATGAAATACAAATTTTTTTTTATTTATATTAATTTTATACTTTAATATAAAAATTTCTTGAGACAAAAAAAATTGCGCTGATAGCGTGCCTGTTTGTTTTCTAGTGCAATAAAAAATCTTTCAATTTTAAATCATTTGTTTTATATTTGAACACTTATTTTTATGCAGATTTAAGTTTTTAATATTTGTCTAATTTGAAAGCTTAATTTGAAATTTGATTCGAAAATCGACAGATTTCAAATTAGTATACCATTTTGAGGCTTCCTGTTTTGTTCTTCAATTTCTATTTTTAGGTGTTCATGTTTCTATTATTCGCAGGGGCCGATCCGAAATTTTCGTTTCATCACCCAAAAAGTGCCGAATCTTTTGATTCCTTTTGATTACCTTATAATAGATTGAAACAAAATTAAGTGTGTAACATGCACAATAATTCGAAAAAAATTGTTTACAATAATTATGCGGAACTCAAAAATTATCGTTGCAATTTGGGTATTTTGAATAATGTAACATAAATCGGGTGAATAATGAATAGTAAATATTGCGTTTGACCAGTAGAGAAATAAAATGAAAATCACGAAAGTATTTTGTTTTATTTCGGTCGGATCCCTGATTCTTTTTAAATGGTTACAACTGACAATTTGTGTCCATTTAGCATTTAAAATCTTTGAATGGTAACCAGTTTTTTCAATATTCAACGCATCACAAATTTAGAAGGGAGGATTATTTTCAATTGAAGGTTTATCCTGCTTTCTGTCTGGAAGCATTTTTAATTTAAAGCACACTCTATAGTTGTAATGCTTTTCAAATTTAAAAGCTTCTGGTTTTTAATTTTTGTCGAACTTGTTTTTTTTTCATGGAATATACATGCGTTTTTTAAATCTAAAATTAATAGGTCCCAATTTAAAACACTGAACATTTTGAGCACAATTTTAAGCAACTATCTAGGGGAAACCATTCTACAATAGATAGGAAAAAATTCAACAGCATTCACTTGCATCAGTTTCCACAAATGAAGAAAAATGGTCTTTTTAAATAAAGCCTACATATTCAATTTAATATTCGTATAGAATAAAAATATCACGAAATTAGTCAATTAGCTGTATTAAACATTTTTATTAGAACTGGTCACGAGTACGATTTTGACACCTCTGTCCATTAGTAGATAATCGTTTCTGGTATTGCTTCTGGGCATGACAGAATACTCAATTCCCAATAATTATAATTAATCATTAGTATATTTACAATTATAATGAGTTTATTGAGTAAATAATAGTATAAAATATGATTATTTTACAAAAATCACAAAAGCTTAAATTATTGACATTATTTCGATCTCTGATATTCCGTGAGATTGGTACGAGAATGACAGAAGAGTGCAGAATTTTTCATACCTTAATCCTAAAAATGATATCTTTTCCGAAAGACTCTTTAAACACACAACTAAAATTTATGTGCTTTTTAATAACTAATAATTGACAATATTTTCTCAGTTTATTATTCACAATAAATAAAATTTAAAAACTATACGAATCAAAATAAACAATTATCTACTCTTGGTTATCTACTGTTGGAAAATGTAATGTCCAATAAAAATTCCTCAAATATTTATAAATATTAAAGAAAGAACGCTTTGCATCGATAAATATTGTTCATTAAACTTCAATCTTTGATTCTAATGTTTAAGCATTCTATAAAAACGTTTAATTAAGGTAGCAAGTATGAATAAAGAGGCAAAAATGTTGTTTTCAGGTTAAAAATTAATTTTTTGCACTCACACATTAATTAATTATAAAATTTCAATGAAACTTCGTCAGAAAATATAACATCCTAGATGAAATGTTATTGGACAAGTCTGTCCAAATAACTAGAAAACAGAAAAGATACAGAGTTGGACAGATATCTCGTCCATTTCCCACACGGAAAAAATAGCATTAAATCAAAAAAATGTCCATACGAATACGGACTATATAATATTTTCATGTGGGGAGTCTTGGCCTTGGTAGCCACGCTGGCGCGGATTCGATTCCCAAATCAGGTAGCGAGGCTGTGGATGTGTTCTCAGAAAGCTACGCTTCTGTCCCTTGGTTATACTACCCCACAAATACTCTACAGTGTATAATTGACCCTACAGTATAGTCGCATATGACAAGTTTCAATCTAGTACATTTTCTTGAGACAACTAATATTTTCTTGGTTCAAGAAAATATTTTATCGTGCTTATTCGTAACGATATTTTCTTTATTTGATCTTAATTCTGTTTTCATGCAATTCGCCAATCAAGTTTCATAAATTCGCTATTCTTACAGCCATGATCCGTGCGATTAGCTTTGTCCATAAAACAAAGGATTTTTTCTAAAACGTTTATTATTTGTCATTTATATGAAACAATAGTGAAATATTCATTTATAATTAAGTTTAAATTTTACGACCCTTATAAATTTGATAAAACTTATCAAAGATAAAAACGGTATTACACAATTTGAAAATTTAATTATTAGAAAAGTATCAAGCAGCCTGAAGGGGATGATATTGAAAGCTCGATTTTGTGTAATGGGGTTGAACAATCAATGAGAAGGCAGTTAATCAATGTCGACGAATTAACACATTGACTGACGCAAAAAAGAGGAGAGTGTGATATCCCACAGGGCATGTAACAACAATGGATAATTACCCTGCTATTTAACGTACAATATGAGAACGAGATTATATTTACCTACCACTGCAGAGTGCTGCAAATGCACCACGGTTTGCAAAAGCAATATATTTCTCCGTAAATTTGCTTTTATGATAAGACTTACTCCAGCGAGGCACAATAGCCTTTAGAAATATTATTAACTTATCTTAAATAACAAAGTTTATGTTATCTCGTCACTCATTACTATTTCCTTACCTTGTGTGTTTCTTTAATTCCGGTGTATTCTTAGTTTATTATAATAAAATAATATCAATTATTATTCTCACTATTAAAAATATATTTAACATAATCTGAAATGTATGTTTACATATCATTTGAACTAAAATTTATTTTAAACAATTTGTATAAATATTTGTCTATTTGAAAAACTTGTGAACCTGCAGCAGCGAAGTATCTCTATGCAGAACATCTGAATATGAAAAAAGAAGTAGATTTTAATTTGCGATAATTAAAACTTAATTTTTTGAAAAGAAATTAAATAGACGCTTGTGAAAATTCTAGGTTTATGAATTTCATTCCGGACATCTAGTCTGCAGTCTGTTTAAACGAGAATTTTTTCTCTGGGAAAATACCTGGAATTGCAGCGACTCTGAATCAGATTTCCTCGATCAAATTATCCACGAAAAGCGAATTCAATGAAAGGATTCAACTTATGGGTTCTCTTTTACATTTTGATTTTATTTGCGCTCGAGTGACGTATGCCTAATACTTAATTTACTGATTATTTCACAGAAAGTAATTCGGGAAATTCAAAAGTAGAAGCTTCAACTTTCAGCAACTTATATAATTTAGAATTTTATACAGAAGCTGTTGCCTTGAATCAGAAATTCAGTTTCCAAGATAATATTTTAGGTCTTGGATATAGTTAGAGGCAACAAAATAGTAAAAAAAGTAAATACAATTCTTGAAATTTGTTAAATTCTATTTTTGATGTCTTTCAAATTTGGGCCCTTTTTCAATTCAGAAAAATAAATTTGGAATGCTTTCAGGAAATTATAAGTTTTTAATTTAACATCAATTTACAATTTTAATGCTTTTCTAATTTTAATAAGATTCGCATTTTAAAGATTTACATTATGGACACGTTTCCAATATTGTAAAGCTTCTAAATGTTGGAAGTTCCAAATTGAATTTTATGCAAATTAAGGTTCAATTTTAAAACGTTTTCAATTTTTAAGCTGCAAATGATTAATGCGAGGCCAATAAAAAAGGTTAAAAACTACAGTACTATTTTCAAATAAAAATATTTCATGTATTAATATAATTTTAAAGTTTTTAATTCTGATTGCGTTTACCATTTAAATGTAAATTTTTTCTTCTAGAAATTCTGTATATCATTCAATTTGTATGCTTTAAGTTCTGGGTCAGCTTCCAATTACTTTCCATCTTTAAGGAAAGCTTTCGGGATTAATCTTTCTACAATTTGAAGCTTTAAAAATTTTTTTTGTTCAGAATTAAAATTTTCTAAATGAAATTTTATTCCCTTCAATCTTAAACTATTGTCTCGAATTTTAAATATACTTGTTTCTAGTTATAAGATTGAAATTCTTGTCGAATTTTGAACTTCTGAGCACTGCATTTTAGGCCCGTTTTTAATTTGAAACGTTTCAATGGCGATTGTTTGCTATTTTTTTTAAATTTATTATGTTATTGATAAATGTATTTCTGGAAGAGTAGAATTATTTAAATAGACGGAACAAAGATAATTAAGATTAAATATTCAAATTCACATTATTTAGACCTTCATTGTAACCATTCCAAATTTGATTTGTATCCTCTATATATTTATGCTAGTCGTTATTAATAAATTTGAATAAAGATAGTAGTTTGAAAGTTGAGAGAAACTAGCAACTATTAAGTTTTTCCATATCAAAACTATCTGATAATTGTGTGTTTTATCACCAGGGTAGTTTAGAAATATCGTCCAACTGAAATTGTCTCTATTACACTCCATATACACTTCAAACAATACATTCATGCTCCAAATAGGCTACAATGCTGCGCACTTGAAATAAAAATAAATAGCTCCAGACTCTGAATTTTTTCATAAAAATATCTTCAAAGAACTTCAAGCTAAAGAAATGATCACTTTTTCTGTTAACTCATTTAAAAATGTTAAAAACATAATTTTTTCTGTAAATGTTACCACGGCAAAATCAGCTGTTGAGGAATTGTGGCATTTTCTCTTTTCTAATATAAATTATCTTCTTAAGCCGGTTATTTCTGAACTAATTCTTTATACATTGAGACACTCGGCACTAAACATGAAGAAAAAGGGTCTCGGTGAATTTGAATAACTTCCATTTCCTTCACTCAGAAAAAGGTTTCTTTGAATCAAAGAAACACTTCATGGATGAAAGGTTTAAAGAAATGATTTGTTTAAACTAAGGAAATTTTCTTTGAATCAACCAAATTAATTTTTGCATCCAGACAAGTTATATGCGTCAAAGGACATGACTACTTAATGATTCTAAATATTTATTTATTTCACACTTTATCAATATAGCTTTTCTGTGATTCTGAGAAAATTGTTTTCCTATTTCTTCTTCTTAATTGAAGTAATTCAAAATATTTCACTTTTTCAAAATAATCTCTTTTAACTAAATTCTATCAACTAAGTTTCAAAATTCCCATCCAAACGGCCCACGAATAAGGAATGCCCTAAGTTTTATTTGCAAATGATTCATATTCCCGATCCGATTTTTTTATTTTATTTCTTCAACATATTTTTCCCACTCCATTCTCATCTAAAATCTACATAACGGCAATTCCACCCGGACGTGTATCTCGACACGTGCTTCGCCAACTTTATGACTTTTACATCGATCGCAAGCAAGAAAACATTATCAACTTCTATCGCACTTCAAGTCCAGATTCAAATGCAGATTATTCTAGCTTACCCAATTTCTCCTTAAGATTCGGGAGCAAATCTGACCCGTTTCCGAAACTGGGTAGTATCTGGAAGGATCCTTGGCAAGGTATATAATTAGTACTATCAGAAAAGGAAAAAAAATGGAAAAGATACCTAACTGATGGATGAAAAGAGAACCGAGGAATGAGCGCAGGAGTCACGGGGAAACTGGGAGATTGCGACTAGGGAGTAGGAGGGTAGAAAGAAGGTGGAGGATGATTCCGAGCCGATCGAGTTTTTTCAACTCCCGGAGCGAAACCTACCCCGCAGAGGTTGTAAATTCGACTGCCGGTCGACGCCCGACGCTCCAGCAGAACCACCGACGCGACTTACCCTTCTACCCTTCTACCATGCACGTACCACCTCCAACATTCAACCCTCAGTTCAACTCCTCTCCACCTTCGTATCGTGCCATCATCCCCCTATTCATCCCAGGCGTGGATCCACTGAAGTGACCTGGGGGGAGGGGGGCGTCGGAAAAATTTATACACATAGAGAGCTATGACTAATCAAATTGACCGGTTGCTAGCAGTCAAATTCTCTATATAAATGCTTCAGGGTGGCCTCTAAAAACAAAAACAAGTTTCTTGTCATTTCCCGGTCAACATACATTTTTCCAAGTCATAATAATTAAAAAATTAAAAGTTTCATACCTGGAAAAATGTTCAATTTAAATATTGAATAATAACCTACAAATCAAAGCATTTAAAGCATCAGAAATTTTCTAAATTTAAAGTAAATTTAAAATTTAAATTTAAATAAAATCATTTTTAATTCATCAATTTTATCAGCATTTTTTTGACGTAGGGTTTTTTTTTCTCGTTTGAAAAAAAGCTTAGGTTCTTTCCTCCAAATATGCTTAGGTTTAAAAAATGGACATATTATTATTTATTGGTAAAAATTAGCGTTCAGAAGTCTTGCCGACCGGCCCTAAAACCCGTTCTACCCAATTTTTTTGAAATCGTTGAAAAGATTCGAAACATTTTTAGGGACTTGAAGGATTTCATAGGATTTCAACAGCTTTCAGTGGAATTCACAGAATTTCCAAGGGTTTTAATTATTTTAAGGAATTTGCGGCAGTCCAAGGGATTGCACAAGAGTTAACTACGCGATTTAATATTATTTCTAATATTTCAAGAGATTTCCATAGATTAAAGCACAATTTATGGGATTTCAAAGAATATCCTACTAAACTTCATGAGGATTTTGAAAGATTTCATAGGATTAAAAAGGTTTTAGGGTGATTTTAATTATTTGAAGGGATTTCAGAGAATTTTAAAGGTATTCAAGGATTTTTATGGGATGATTTTCAGTGATTTTGAACAGATTTCAATAAATATAACAATTTCTAAACACTTTCTGATATTTCTATAAATTGCAAAGAAATTCACAAACACTAAGAGATTTTGTAAGATATAAAAAATTTGAAGATAATTTCAAATATTTCGGTTAATATGTGGTTTTAAAGAATTTTGAAAGATTTGAAAGGATTTCATACGATATATAAGATTTTAGGATATTTAAAAAGACTACAAGGGATTTCAGAGGAATCATGAGATTTAAAAATATTTCAAAGGATTTTTAAAGGTATTTTAACCAATTTCCCAGGCTCTTAAAGAATGTCATTGGGATTTAAATATTTCAAGAGATTTCAAGAAAACTCATCAGATTTCATGCACTTTCACGGTATTTCAACGAGTTTTATCATATTTTAATGTATTTCAAAAGATTTAAAAGATTTTCAAATATTTTTAATAGAGTTCAAGAATTTGCAGAGATTTTAAGGAATTTCAAAGGATTTGAAAGATTTTAATGTATTTTAAAAGATTCGCAGGAATTTTAAGGCACCTACAAAAATTTTAAGGAATTTTAAAGATTTCAAAGAATTAAAGAAATCGTATGCGGTTTTAAAGAATTTCCAAGAATTTTGGAAGATTTGAAAGAATTTTATAGGACCTATAAGGCTTAAGGATATTTTTAAATATTTCAAGGGATTCTTAAAGATTTCCGAGAATTTCAATAATTTTAAGGTATGTTAAAAACTTTAAAGATATTTTAATAAACTTTCCAGGATTTCAGGAAGTATCATCAGATTCCATGGAATTTCAGAGTTTTTTCGAGGGATTTTATTCGATTTGAACGAACTGTGAAGGTTTCAAGTGATTTTATGATATTCCAAGGATCATCAAAAGGAATTTCAATAGATTTAACGGATTTTAATAGGATTTTCACGGTATAAGGGGTTCTTAATTTTTTAATTGTAAGGACTACATTTTACTAATTGATATTGAAAGAGTAATGAATCCTTGAATACCATAATATCCGCACAAAACCTACCGAATGCTTGTTTTTACATACCAAAATTAAAAAATTGGAAACCCATATAACTGATTTAGTTCAAATTGAATGCTTGCATAAATTTAATTATTCTAAAAAAGCACTAAGAATTGTATATTTTAACTTAACTAGTCTTATCTGGCTGATTTGCGAAATTTAACTTTTGAAGCTAAACAACTTTAGTTTCAAGTCCTAAAAAATTGAAGCATTTTAAATATTGTAAACTTTTAAATTAAAGTCAATCTAAAAACGTTGAAAATTATATAATTTCCAATATAAAGCTTTAAAAATAATTAATGCAAGCTTAATTGAACCATTAAAAATTAAGCAATTCAAACTTCGTTTAAAATTCAAGTACTCTTAAATTAGGAAAGTGAAACTAAATCGTTAAAAATTAATTACATTAGTTTAAAGTTGTTGCATTACGCTTTTAAAAATTCAACATTTTAGTCTAACGTGCATATGTAATAAGGGGTCATTCACAAAATACGTGACACGTTAATGGGGGGGGGGAGTCTTTCAAAGCATCACGCAGGTGGCGGGGTGTTTAAAGTTCCTGAAAAATGTATCACGTATTTTGTGAATGGCGCCTAACTTGAAATTCAATTATAAAGCATTTCCATGCAGGTGGAACAATTTCATGTTTCTCCATTTCAAATATTATGTCAAAACTGACGTATGCTATTATAAACTGTCAAAGTGACAGGACAGAAAAAAGACGGGATAAAGTTAATGAATCTGAAGATTATTATAGGGTACGAAATATGCATTAATAACATTATTAGTGTATCAATAATCGAATTATTAAAATTCCAAACCTTTGAACCTTCCTTTATTATAAAAAATTAATAATATTTAATCTAACCTCCTATTTCACCAGCAGTGGCTATTCAGTTATTTCTTAAACTATCATTTTAACGTCCTATAGAAAAGATTTCACAGCGTTACCAACATATCAAAAAACCCTATAAATATACTAAATAATACTATAGTGAGAACTAAATGTTTAAGATTTACTTATAAATCTCAAAGGGGTGACAAACGGTACATCTACCCTA
>CAKNWW010154392.1:0-10449 GCA_932074435.1 Andricus kollari | reverse complement strand
TTACCACAACATTAGCAATTTCTCGTATACCCTGATGATGATGGTGATCGTCTTCTTCGATTTCTTCTACTGCAGGTGTTCTTGAATTTTCTCGTTGTTGTTGATATTTAGGCCGGCCCCTGCTTCTTAACCTCCAATGTTGTGACTTACTAATACGATGTAAGTCTCTGGCACTGCTATCTTCCGTAGAATTATGCTGATCAATTTTTTGGCACCTTTATATGCTGCCAACGCGGTCTTCATAACTTCATCCAAAGTAGGTTCTTTAATTTTTAATATCTCGATCTTTATGTCTTTACTAATTGCTCCAGTAACCAGTTGATCCAACACCTGCTCCTCAAGTTTGGTAAATTTGCAATTGTTTGCTAAGTCCTTCAGTGAGGCAATAAAATCCGAGAAGGACTCTGATTTCTTAAACAAGTTCACGGAACCTTAATCGATACACCAAATGCGATGTTTGAGGTTTTAAGTAAAATTGCACTAACAAAAATAAGTTTTTAAACTCCAATTCGGCTGGTGTGTCCGGTGCACTGGTCTTACGAATGAGCGCGTACGTTTCCGCTTTCACTTTACTCAAGAGAACTGCACGTTTTTTTATATCATTGATGATGTCATTAGCTATAAAATATTGTTCTAATCTTTTCACAAAGATTCCCCAAACATTAATTTCGTAGTCAAAGTCAAGTTTAGACGAGATCTCCATTTTGTGTTTATTATCAAATAAATCACTATTTTTAATTTTCACCTCTTTATTATCCACTTTAAGTGCTGATTTTTTTTCGTAATTTATCTATGGATTCACTTTCTTCTAGCGGAATATTATGTTTACGACAATTTTCTATCACTTTACCCTTGTTTAATAGATAAACCCATGATGGATCGGTCATATTTTTATCTTTAAGAGTTAAAGAATCTTCCATAATTCAATTGCAAAGTTCACATGCTTTTACTACAATCTTATTTTCCATTTTTAAGTCCTCGTCGCCAGTTAAGATATTCTTGTGCATAATGACAAATACCGCTTTTGGGAAAATGTGTTTATTCCTCAGAGTTTCGTATACAACTGCCGATTACCAAGCTGCGCAAATAATATATATGTGACTCTCGTCACAAGTACTCTTACATACACACACACCACAGAAAGAACCATGCGATGGAGTTGGTGGAAACTTAATGCGTCAAGCGGCACTAGCTCGTTTACAAGAATCATCGAAAGATCAGATCCAAACAACGGAAGCTTTGTATCAATGGGCAAAAAAATCGTTGACAGAAACTGTTGTTTCCTTTAGTACGAAAAACGAATGCACTGAAACTGGTTCAATGTTGCAAAAGCGTTTTACCGATGCAAATACTGTGCCAGGTATTTTAAAGTAACTCGTTTTGTGAGCGGCAAGGGGACTCATAATAAAAAAGCACCCCGAAAAGGAGTTCAAAAATTTCACGCAACCTCCTCGTGGTGAACTCTGGAAACTTATTTTTATAGGCTAACTGCAGAAGATTATAATTTAAATGCAAAATTGCGTCAAAACGGAAAGTTTCCCCATTTTGGTCAACACAGCGTTTTGAAGGAGAAGATTTCTACTTTTTTAAAGACTTTTAAAAAAAATCAATGACATCGGAATTAGTCAAAAATCAATTTTAATTCTTTATTTCGATAAATCTTACAACGCATAAAAGGAACTTTCCAAAACACCCACAGAGTTTTAAAAATTTACACTTGAACCTCGATGTGCATAGACAAAAGCTGAAAATTTTAGCTCCTGTCATTAGGCAACCCGTTACTCGAATGTCTTAAAATTTACACCACGGCTCAAAGACCAATAGTAATACAATATGTGTAAATTTAAACATGATCTGATTACTTTAAAATTATCGGCGGCATCACTTCATTAATGGGGGGGGGGGGGGGCAAATTAAAGAAGGCATTTTCCTCGTTAACGGATGAGCCGTATTCGACAAAAAAAATATATGTTAATTCGGACCAAAAATACGGATAAGAAATTTTTTGGCATTTTTTTAGCTTATGTTTTAGTGTTGACACCTCTAATTTCTTTTGAAAAAATATCCTGCAGTTGCCTATTTCGAAATATTTTTTTCCTAAATTAATCGGAGTGGTGCGTCATGATTTAAACAAAGATATTTTTTTGGGAAATCTTATGTCATATAGACACCAAATTATGACCAAGTTATGATAAAGCTTTAACCTTAAAATATGACCAAAAGAACCGAAAATTTGGTTGTTGTTGAAATTTTGAATAAAAATTTAACAATGATGCACCACACCGATTCTTTTAGGAAAAAAATATGTTGAAGTAAACAACTTAAGAATATTTAGAAAAAAATGGAAGTGTCAATCTAAAACATAACATAAAAAAAATAGTATCGGTATTTTTAGTCAGAATTTTTAAAAACATTTTTTTTATTAGTCTCAATGACCTTTATAACATATATTTCGTTCGTCAAAAGCGGCTTATCCATATATAAGAAAAATGCCTTTTTTTAATTTTATTCCTTCCTCTCTAACTAAAAAAAAAAATGAAATTTACGATTGATATTTGCAGGGTTTTTCATTTACGAAGATGCCAATATAGGCTTGATACTACCCTTTGTACTTTGCAATGTCAGCTTTACGTACAGCTAGCAGTGCCATGTTAGAAATATTTTTTACATTAACTTTTTTCTTTCCCAGGAATTGAGGGTTCACTTAAGGCCATGTAACGAGTATAACAGCTGATCAAGTCAGTCCTCAGATCAATATTTTTTCACCCATATTTAAAAATAAAAGTTAAAATAACGCGGAAATATTTTCGGAAAATATTAATAAATATTAAAGGACCGTTTGTGGCAAGGCACAGAGTTGGGGGAAGAAAAAAGTTTATTCATGAAAATCATAAATATCGACCCATGCAATCTGTTTTACCCACAGAACAGTGGAAGTTGTCTGCTTGCTGCGATAGTGCTGCTCTGAGAGAGCGAATACGTACGCCAGGCTAACTAAACATATAAATTTGTTTATTTGCATTTCAAGTGCAAACATTAGTTTTTGCACTATTTGTGTACAAGGTTTGTGACCAGTTTTTATGTTTTGGTCCACTTTTATCAATATGAACCACATAACTAGCCCATTGGCAAAATTTAAAATTTCTTGCGTATTCTGCAGCCCGGTCGGTATGTTTTTCAATTAGTAATTGAAAAATTTTTGTTTTCACAATTATAAATATTTTGGACCTAAGCCGCATTCCTTCGAGCCTTGTAATTAGCGTGCTAAAATTTCAAAACGATATCTCATTCCGTGTGGACGTAAGTTTACAATGGAAAGTATCGAAAACAAATTTTTTTTTCAAAATTTCCACCGAAAAAGAGTAGAGCCGTGAACTTTAGTGTCTCCTCTTTCATTTCTCAAACTTTGAGCGCGATATCTTATTTATTTTGGACGTAAGTTTACAATGAAAAATTCAGGACTAGCTTGGTCACGTGATCCACTCGTTACATGGCCTTAAGGGCTCTTGCATGTTCCCGGCACAATTTGTCAAAAACAAACCATCCCGTAACATTGGGAAACTTCCCCGAAAACAAAAGTACTGATTAAGTGCAAGAAAAATTATTCCATCAGTGTGGAATATTTTCTAGTTGTCCGAAAAAAAAAACACTTTTTCGAAAACCACGTCTAATACGTGAAAACCACCCACGTGAATAAATTCTACGGAAATTCCATGTGGAAATTCCGCATGTAAATTCCATACAGAAATTCTACAAACATTTCTGCAAACTAATTTGGGACTAAGTTTGACTTCCGGTAATGAGCTGTGCTCTCGAAAATCACACTCCGGAAATCACACCCTTGCACCACGAATGCGAACATCTTCGAGAAAATTATACTACCCACGTCAAAACCCTGCACCAAATGTGGGTTCCTCGAGAACACGAGATTGAACCAATGCCTCAGGTGTAAAAACCGCATCTTCTCCAGGGAAGTCTGGGGTTTACAGTACTTTAGGGTCCCTGGAGTAGGTTCCTCGAAGACATGAGATTGAATCAATGCCCCAGGTGCAAGAAACTAATCTTCTACGGGTGAGTCTGATTTTTGCAGTACTTGAGGGTCCCTGGAGTAAGGTTCTCGAAGGCACGAGATTGAAACAATGATCTAGGTGTAAAAAATACAGCTTCTTCGGGCAAGTTTGATTTTAACAGGGCTTCAGAGTGCCTGGAGTAGGTTCCTCGAGGACACGAGATTGATCCAATGCCCCAGGCGTGAAAAACGCATCTTCTTCGGGAAAAATCTGGTTCAATCTCGTGTCCTCGAGGAGCCCACTCTAGGTACCCTAAAGTACTGTAAAAACCAGGCTTCCCCGAAGCAGATGTGTTTTTTATACCAGTGGCATTGGTTCAATCTCGTGTCCTCGAGGAACTCACTCCAGGAAACTTAAAATAATTTAAAAACCAGACTTCCCCGAAGATATGTTTTTTTCACCTGGGACATTGGTTTAATCTCGTTTCATCGAGGAACTTACTTCAGGGACCCTAACGTACTGTAACAACCAGACTTCCCTGAAGAAGATTGGTTTTTACACCTGGGGTATGAACTAAATATCGTGACCTTCAGAAACCTACTCCACGGGTCCTAAAGTACTGTAAAACCCAGACTTTCCCGAAGAAGATTTGTTTTTCACACCTAGGGCATTGGTTCAATCTCTTGTCCTCGAGGAACCCACTTCAGGAACCCTAAATTACTGCAGAAATCAGACTCCTCCGAAGAAGATATTTTTTTAGCACCTGGGGCATTGATTCAATCTCGTGTCTTTGAGGAATTTATTTCAGGAACCCTTAAGTACTTTAAAAACCTGACTTCCCCGGAAAAGACATTTTTTCATACCAGGGACATTGGTTCAATCTCGTGTCCTTGAGAAACCCACTCCAATCACCCTAAAGTATTGTAAAAACCAGACTTCCCTAGAGAAGATGTGTTTTTCACACATGGGGTATTGGTTCAATCTCGTGTCCTCAAGGAACCCACGTCAGGCATCCCAAAGTACAGCAGAAATCAGACTCCCGTGAAGATGTGTTTTTTGCACCTGGGGCATTGATTCAATCTTGTGTCTTCGAGGAATTTATTTTAGGAACCCTTAAGTACTTTAAAAACCAGACTTCCCAAGAGAAGATGTGTTTTTACACCTGGGGGATTGATTCAGTCTCGTGTCCTCGAGAAACTTACTTCAGGGATCCTTAAGTACTGTAAAAACCTGATTGCCCCGGAAAAGATGTGTTTTTTACACCTGGGGCATTGGTTCAATCTCGTGTCCTCGAGGAACACACTCTAATCACCCTAAAGTACTGTAAAAATCAGACTACCCCGAAGAAGATTTGTTTCTCACAACTGGGGCATTGATTCAATCTCGTGTCTACGATGAACTTACTCCAGGGACCCGAAAGTACTGTAAAAACCAGACTTCCTTGAAGAAGATTGGTTTTTTACACCTGGGGTATTGATTTAATATCAAGTCCTCACAGTAAAAAAAATTGTTCAAAATGATACCGAAATCAACATCATTTTGATATGCAACAAAAATGATACCAAAATTAAGAGCATTTTGATCGATCACAATGAATGATCGACTTTTCAGATCACAATGATCTGATTCGGGATCATGTATCAAATCAAACCAAGATGGCCGCCGATCTTGGAATACTGAAGCTCATATGACAGCTTTCTATGGTTTCTGATCGTGCAGTGTACTTAAAAAGTAAAAATATGAACAAAACCTGATATAAGAATATATCAGCTGTTGAGTGTAGTTGTGACTTGCATGCGGCTAGATAAAACTTTTAGGTTATGTCGTTCTGACATCGGCACCGAAATTTGGCGGCCATTTTATTCAGTCTGACAAATGACACTAAAAGCAGATCAAAATGATCCGAATAGACAGATCATTATGATCTCGAGAGTCAAATGATCGTTGAAGCAAAATGATCTGCAACAAAAATGATCCTTTTTTTCACTGTGCTTGAGAAACCTGCTCCAGGGGTCCTAAAGTACTATAAAACGCAGACTTCCCCGAAGATGTGTTTTTCACAACTGGGGCATTGATTCAATCTCGTGTCTTCGAGGAAAGTTACTTCAGGGACCCTAAAGTCTGGTTTCAGGAAGGAGTTCTCGGCAGCGACAACTCTTTTACATGTGACGGACGAGATAGGGAGAGCCTTAGATTGCTCAGAAATCACTGTTATAGCTCTGCTAGACCGCACTCGCGTGTTCGAAACTTTAGACCACAATCTGTTTCTGGTCAGGTTGAAATCAGAGGGATTCACCGGAAATGCGTTATCCTGGTTTAGCAGTTTCATCTCAAATAGGAGTCCACGAGTCTCTATAACTGACACAAAAATGTCTCGTTCATCTTATTCTCGACCATTAAGAAAGGGTGTACCACAGGGAGCAGTTCTCAACCCTCCACAGTTTTCGATATATACTAATGATCTACCAGAGCCTTTGCTTAAATATTTATCTTCGTTGGAGGCGGTTGTCCAGAAAAAGGTGAAGGTTTCTTTACACATGTACGCGGATGACACACAAGTATACGACCGTTGTAAATTAGAAGACATTGACTCCGGTGCCTTAGTCCTCAATTTAGCTTTGAAACATATCGCTAAATGGGCCAGGGAGCACGCTCTAGTGATAAACCCAAATAAATCTGCCATTTTGCCAATAGGCAACATGAAAGAGGTAAGTTTGCCCATTTTTACTATCGATGGTGTTCAACTACCTATCACTGAACAGGCGAAGAACTTGGGCCTAACTCTACAATCAGATTGGAGTTCTGAGGAGCACGCGTTATTAAAAATCAAAGCTGCGTATATCCGTCTGAGGAAACTGTACCCTTTCCGTCGAGCCCTCCCAATCAAGGTCAAACTCCTTCTCTGCCAAGCCTTAGTCTTGTCCCTTTTCGATTACGCATACACGAGCTACGGTCACTGTCTAAGCGTTTCCCTGCAGAGAAGGATACAGAAAGAACAGGATTCCTTCCTTAGATTCTGCTACAGGGTTATGAAGTTCGACCACATCTCGTTAGCTCTTTGTGATTCAGGTTGGCTTAAGATGGACCAAAGATGGATCGTGCAGCTCGGTGTCCTCGCCTTTAAGGTTTTGTCCCGGGGGGTACCCGAGTATCTGGTTGACCTCTTATCTTTTGTGGAAAACAGGCGCGCGCAGAAATCGCTTGCAACACGATCTGACGGCAGGTTATTTGTCCCACGAGTGCGTACCACTAAAGCAGAAGCTACCTTCTCCTACGCCGCCCCACGTCTTCTTAACAGCTTAAAAAACTCACTAGCGTCATACTCCGCTCCCACCTTGAGAGCCGAATTATTTGATCGACTGTATGCGACCCTATAAGAGGCAAACCCAATCTAATTGCGGGGATTTGTAAATTTCTCCGCTCTATATAGTCTCTTTATTTTGGAAACATATATCCAAGTCCATATATTTTTTGATTTAAAGATAGGTTTACTTAGGTAAAACAATCGTCTTTCTTTCTCTTCCATCGCAACAGTTGAAACATGAATGTACTGTATAATTAGGAACAAGCGAAATGTTTTTTTAAGAAGGACAGTTTTTAGTACACTGTACATTTTCTGCTGCGTTAGCTTTAGTCTCAACCTCTTATTGCGAATTACATACTTTTTATATTTTATAGTTAGTTTAAGCTTAGATGTATAGGGTTAGGTTGCAAAGCAGCTCTAAGCTGTACCTCGGCCCTTCAAGTGCCCCTTCCATTAATATTTTCTGAATCCTTTGCATATGTTGTTGGCATCTTAATAAAGATCTATTATTATTATTATTAAGTACTGTAAAAACCAGACTCCCTTAAAGAATATGTTTTTTTTACACCTGGGGTATTGATTTATTATCGTGACCTTGAGAAACCTGCTCCAGGGGTCCTAAAATACTATAAAACGCAGACTTCCCCGAAGATGTGTTTTTCACGACTGGGGCACTGATTCAATCTCGTGTCCTCGAGGAACTTACTCCAGGGGCCCTAAAGTTCTGTAAAAACCAGACTTCCCCGGAGGAGATGTGTTTTTCATACCTGGGGCATCGGTTTAATCTCGTGTCCTCGAGGAATCTACTCCAGGGACCCTAAAGTACTGCAAAAATCAGGCTCCCCCGAAGAAGATTTGTTTTTTGCACCTGGGGCATTGATTCAATCTATTGTCTTCGAGGAACTTACTCCAGGGACTCTAAAGTACTGTAAAACCCAGACTTCCCCGATGATGTGGTTTTTACACCTGAGGCATTGGTTCAATCTCGTGTCCTCGAGGAACCCATAGTTGGTGCAAGGTTTTGACGTGGGTAGCATAATTTTCTGGAAGACGTTGTTCGCATATCTGGTGCAAGGGTGTGATGTCCGGAAAATGATTTCGGAGAGCGAAGCTCATCAACGGAAGTCAAACTTAGTCCAAAATTAATTTGTAGAAATGTTTGTTGAATTTCCGTATGGAATTTACATGTGGAATTTCCACATGGAATTTCCGTGGAACGCTTTCCGTAGGATTTTTTCACGTGGGCACCCCGTAAAAGAATTTGACGTTAAACTGCGAATAAATTATATCAGAAGTTTTTGCTTTTTTCGGACCGAGCCCAATCACTGTATGCCATATGCTAGAACTAAAGGTTTATTTAATACACAAAGGAGGTCCATCAAGCTAGCATCTCCACAATCGAAATTCCCATATGTGTTTGCATCACGGAGAAAAATGGAAGGTCCGTTGGGCCATCTAGATGCGCAGACAACAGGCCATATTGCAGGGTCAACTATAGGACAGCCCTTGAAGATGTCTAAAGCGACTATCTCTAGAAGGTTGAAACAAGAGGTTCAAATCGATCATCTCAGAGTTTCGACATGGTGATCTCGAACGGTCGACTCAATCGTCATAAAGAGCAAAACCGATGATCACAGAGCACGAAATTGATTATTATAAAGGGTCGAATTGCTCATCAAAGAGGGTCGTTTTGGTCATATCAAATAGTCGACTTGATCTCATCGGACAGGTGACCTGGCCACCTTAGGGGGTCGATTAGATTATCATATTTTTTCTATATTTGTTGTCCTTTTCCTACTTATTCCAGTCTCTCTCTTATAAGAGACTGGAAATTATAAAATTAAGTGGAACCTATAAAACCTGAAAATTTATATGACATACATGAATTCTGAACGCATATTTTATTCTTTGTGGAGAGTGAGGTGTATGAGACATAATTAGATATGCAAAAACAGTGCACATTTACAATATCTTTTTTGGAGCACGAGAGGCTAAGGACACGGCACGGTGTCACACTGAATTGCAAGATTTCAAACATTGAAGTGCATTCAGAAACCAGTATCCCACATCTCGATACTTTCTGCATCATCAATGAAAGCTGAAATTGTTTGCACGTTTTCAGTTTAAAACGACACGATGAAAACAAATTGGTAGCTGAACGCCCAGTTACGCCTTTATCCTAAATCCCTTGGAAGCATCAAATTTGACGTTCAAAATTCTTGTGCACTTCACTCTCCACGAATGTTCCAAATATCGAAGAGCAGTTTAAAATGATGAAAATACTGTTTAAGTTTAATAAACAGCAAATGTGACGCTGAACGGCTCAATGACATGCACTTCCTCCGAAAATGCTCTAGAAACTAAACCACGGTGCTTCCAATCCAAACTCTCATTGCATGCATCGCGTCGATAACCGGACTGGTTAAGGTTGGCGCGCTTATTTGCAATGATTAAATGTGAAAAGCAATTGTGTACAGTAGGGCGTATCGAAAGAGAAAAAGTTGTTTGCGCGAAGTTCTAATAGCAATGAAAACTTTCTTTTCATACACGGTAGTTGAAATTTAATATACATTAAAATATGAATAGTTGTACACTTTATATTAAATTTAATATACATGTCGCTATAGCAGCATGCTTGAAAACTCATAGTGCTATTATTTCTTGAAATCTTATCAAATATTTGCAATTAAAGTAATAATCTAGAATTCGTCGATTGAATTGCTTTTTATGATTAAAGTGCAACGTACATGTGGAACTCTTTCAAAAATTTGCCCTGAATGGTAGAAATTTAATGTGAGTACAGTTGATTTTAGGTTAGGTCTGTCATTTATTTACGTGATTGAGCTTTTCGACATAAAATCCACTTTTATTTCTGATTAATTGTAAGAAGGTATCATGTTTTATTATTAAGAATCGAAAATCACTACTAATTTTATTTTGATTTTGTTTAAAATGGAATTATCTGAGCGATTATCATGAATGTATATGAAATTTAATAAACACGTATCTAAATAGCGATTTCATATGCTTGAGATATTAATTTTAATACACATTGGTATTTTAAATTTAATAAGATTTTTAACAGTGGAGTCAAAAACACTCCCCTAAAGTTTTATAAAACTGCCCTCTGTCTTC
>CAKNWW010154356.1:0-11591 GCA_932074435.1 Andricus kollari | reverse complement strand
AAAAAAACCTCCCTCTATGCGAAAGAGAATTTATTTGATGCCTGTGGGGAAGCGAAGAACTCATAAAGCAAGGGCAAATAAATACATAGATATAGCGAATATACACACAGTACTTTGCACCGGTATTTTACATTGTTGAATTTGAGTTTTCCTCTATTCTATAATATATAGGTAAGTGCCACATTCTTCTGTACCATTATAAAATACTTCAGAATGACTTCGGGCTAGATTCTTTATTTGAATTTTTTGGAATTTATTTTTTAAACAAGTACAATTTAAAAAATTGCCACTCGAACAATATTGTTCTTCATCGAAGAACAAATGATTTAAATACATTCTTTTGGCAGGATAATGCAAGCTGGTTTATTTAAGAAACATAAATACTTAGCTTAAGAATCACTTCAATTCTATTTACAAAATTAGTTGTAATTAGAAAGAAAAGTGGTTAGCTTTACCGAAAATTCCGTAGCAATAAACAATTTGTAAAAACAACCGTCTGAAAGTAATTGAACACACAACCAAATTTTAAAAACGAATTTTTTCAAATATGTTTAGAGTTTTATTTTTGAAGTAATATGTACTCTCAAAAATGGTATTAATTAATTATGTGTTATTGTTAATACCAAACATTATAAACAGATTTTTAAACGAGGCATTTTTCTTCCGAAAAAGATGATTTTGTCTACTACTTCAATCATATGGTAGTCAGGTGAATGTGACATTTACATTTGAAAAATCAAATTTCTAAATAAAGTGGAATGACCCAGTTTCCTGGGCTAGTACATTTTAATCTTTTGTGAAGTTATGATGAAAAAAATCAATAATTAATTATTATTTCATGACTATCAAATACTGAACAAAAAAGGTATTAGTGTATCAAGGAAGACTGTAGCGACTAGGTAATTAAAAATTCACCTAGGGAAGTGTGTTCCGTCCAGAAACATGCCCTAGTTTTCTTCATATACATTGGCTTTGAATTCTAATCTCTAGTAAAATGTCCAGAGCAGATCTTGATATAGGAAAAAGCTGATCTGTAGATCTATTTCCTCGATGAAGAGTGGCCTGAGGGAACATCTCCAGGCAAATTCAGTGCAAGTAATTTATATGTAGTGTCATAATTTTATTCTTAATTGATTCAGGAAACATGATCAATTCAGCCAAATTCCCTGTTTCCATATCGCTGGAAATATCAATTAATCATTTTCATATCAAATAAAATATTTATTTTATATCAGGGGAATCAATAATGGTGCGTCCGACGCCGATTGATTGACTTTCATTTATCTATATCTCGCGCAGTGAAGCAGACGTCACTCAATGTCAGGACATTTATACTGCATCGGTTGACCCTCTACTAGTGAATATTCAACAGGGCGTGCTCGACTCCTCGGATTCGTTAGAGTATTAGACGAGCCTTCTATACGGAAAGCCTGGAAGCTGCCAGGGCTGATTTTGAAAATGCATTGCATTGAACAAACTGTCGCGTTGGATCGCAATTGTTCAGTTGTGTCGCCATGCATTTTCAATCAGCTGTCGATGCCAATGCCTCGGCTAGCCATCAGCTTGAAAAGTAAGTGCGCTCGAAACGAAAGGATATTCGCTTGTTTTGCATCCAGAAATTTGTTCGCTCAATATTTTGTATTTGTAACAAGCTGTACTGTAAAAGCAATAAAAAACACTAACAGATGATTCAATTTCGAATCAGAAACACGTTTTTAGCTTGGCATGAACTCTACTCAAAACAGCTCTAGACATTATAAGCATTACACATTTTTAAACTCTACACAATAACATCTAACTGACCGCGTGATTCTCTGCACATTTATTTTACACTCTAAAACATTAGCTTTACACGGTAAATTTGATACGTTAAGGGCACGTGAGAGTCCATCACGTGACCAATTATTGCATGCTATCAAATTTGCGGCTTTATCATTTAAAAAATTAATATATTGTAATGAAATTTTGGGAAATGGTTCAACATATATAAGAGTAATCACACAGAGTTACTCACAAATGTTAATCAAATTTCCTTAATGATTACACTGGCACACAAAAAAAAAGTTTTCGGAGTCAAAAAAGCGACATATATAGCATTGTTGTGTTGATATAGCATAGTCAAAATCTGCATAGATTAGAATTTTCTGCTCATCAGTACTTTTTTAATTTGAGTTTGAATTTTCAGTTTAGGTCAAAGTATCCCAAGTAGGTCACCATAAATCGCAAGGTTTTTTTCTGCTGTAAAATTAATTTTTTAATAGCCCTTATGATCGAAAAGATCCCACCAGGTTTTGGTCGCAAGCAACATTTTCTTGCAAAAGTTATTAACCAGACAAATGTAATTTTGCAACATATTCTACATTTTTCTTGTGAAGAGATAAACGGATTTTGATGAATCTTACGTTGAAATTTTTGTTTAAACACGTGCATTCAAGAAATCTTCCTTCTGAATAAAAAAAAAAAAAATTTCTTTTAATTACCAATTGTTGATAAACAAATTGTGCTTTTGTTCTCTTGAAGTAACAAGTTTTTTGCACATTATTCGACGTTTTCATGGAGAGAAATGCGAGAAGAAATACGAAGTACTTTCCATTATCTCAGGGGATATCCATTTTTTAGTGCGATGCGCGAGCGCTCAGAGCATGTTCTGCGTCAGTCTATTAAAAATAATATTAATTACTATTTCTTTAAATAAAGCTCAATTTGTTTATAAACAATTAATATTTTTTTTAAATAAATGTTTTTATATTCAGAAGAAAGTTTTCCGGAATGTAGGTTTTTAAACAAAACAGCTCAATTTGTTTATAAACAATTGCTATTTTTTAACAAATTCAATTTTTTTATATTGGAATGAAAGATTTCTGAAAGGTACGTTTCTAAACAAAATTTGAACGTAAGAATCATTCAAATCTGTTGAGCCGTCCACGAGAAAAATGTTGATCATGATGTAACAATACATTTTCATTGTTTTTAATTTGTGCAAAGAAATTTCGTTTGCAAAAAAAACCTGGGGAAATCTTTTAGATTATATTAATCAAAGATCTCTGAAAAGGACTGAATTTCAAAATGAAATAAATTTCGAATAACATAATGACTTTGTTTTTAACATGGTAACCGTTGCTTACCTTATCATAATTAAGCAGAAATTGAAAAATCTAACAATGTTAAATTAAAATATTATCAGTAAAATGTGTACAAAAATACGTATTGAAATTTATTTTGTACTTATAAATGTTTATTGTGTAATAAAGAGTATGAAATGAATAAATTATTCAAAAATAATATTATAGCATATTAAATAAAAAATTGTATATTATATCAATGATATATTATATAAATTTTTAGCTTAGTAGTGAAATTTAATAATAAAATTGATATTTTCAAATTTCATAATATTTTTTGCAGTTGAGAGGTAACACTGTCGAATACGCTGATTGATTTTGTTTTATTTTTATTAAATATTTTTTATTTCAAAATTTGATTCTAAAATTTAAAGAATTATCAATTAAATTATTAAATGTTACTACTATTATACAAAAATGTATAAAATATACAATTTGGACTTTATTATGGTAATAATATACAAAAATCTTGTTTTCTACATTAGAGTGCTGATTTCCCCCGGATTCTCATGCGAATTTCATTCTAATTACCTGTTCCTATAAAAAAGCATAATTTCAAATTCATTTCTGCCTCTGTTTAAAACTGCTTATGAAAACTCCCCTTGTTTACTAGAAGCGTGGAAAAGGAGAGAAAGGGCGAAAAGGACCTATAAAGAGTTTGAAGGAGACAGTTGCCTAACTTCTTCATCGTATTTCACTGAAAAATTGATTATTTGTGGCTTTTTTGTAAAAATTGTTAGGTTAGGTTTAATTTTAGTCTTAGTGTACATTATTTATTATAAATTTAATCCCTTCCTGATCTTACCATCATTTGGGAAATTGAAAGAGGATCACTAGGACTAAAACTTAGGGGAATTTCAAGAAGATCAAAGACAACAAATTTTTTGGCGGGTACGTTTGACAAATTTTACCCCATATATATTGATATAGCATACCCTAAAAATTATACAATTTCATTCGAAGATGGCTCAAATTGAAGCTCTTGGCATGTAGATGCCCAAAAATAAAATTCGCTATGTCATAGTATTGCTTTTTTCTCATCAATGGGGCAAGAATTAGAACAATAAGGAAATTTTGTTTTTTGGAATGCTGGAACCTTTTCTTTTCGCCAAATTGTCTTCGAAGATGGCTGAAATTGAAGATCTTATGTAGATCTTCATCAGAAATCAAATTTAATACGTTCTAGTGATATTACTTTGTTATCAGAGGTTAAAAAAAATTAAAATAAAAAAATGTCCTTTTCTTGGCTACTATATGCTAAATGTTTTTCTATTAGTCCGAATTTTTGGGGGCTGGCCTAAATGGAAGGACTTTACATATAGATGTGCATTTTTTTCAGACTATTATGCAGTCAGCTGTTCTTGCAGTCTTATTTTTGGGGGGTTCTCCCTGTCATCAATTATGTCAAAATCGAAGTGTCTCGTCGTCTCGAAATTCGGGATCACTAGTTAAATATTGTTCATGAACTTGGCTAGTCGTCCCGAATTTTTGGGACGACTAGTCCATCCCATTTTCCAACTCCTCCAGTTTTTTGGGGCGACTAGATGCAGCCTATCAAAATATCTCTTAAACAGATGTCCTTTTGCTTTGATAATTTCATTTTATAGTTTTATAATTATAACGACAAATTATTTTTAAATTAAAAATAAAAGTTTGAATGTAAAAGCATGAGCTTTCACATGGAAAAATGTTTTTAAAAATGTTTGCTCTTCTCTCTTAATACCAATGCCGAAAAAATATTACTTGGAGTGCGCGCGTAGACTTTTTTCAGCTTGAGTGATTTTTGTACAAGGAACAGACAGCTCGCCTGCAGCTTCTTCTATGGCTCGCCTACGTCTCACATACTGCTCATGCTCAAACCATTCTCCTCGTCTTAAAAAACGTTGTTTTTTGCGACATCCAATGATTATTTGAAAAAAAAATATATTTTTGAAGTTCTGTTTGCAGTCTTAGCCTCAATCAGATTTGACACAGCTGGATTATTTAATTACACGCCTGAGTTTCTAGAATCAAAAACTCAAATCGTTACATTGAACTCTTCTTGTTTTTCCTTCTATAGATAAAATAATGGGATAGCTATTTTTTATTTTATTCACAATTTTTCGTTTGTCAAACACGCATAGAATGCTCACATGTACTTTCTTGCTTTTTTTTGTTATTGAATTGAAAACCAAATTCTTTTTTCACCATCCATAGTCTATATAGTGATGTGAACCTCAACTGCTGAACGACAGCTTCCTACTCTATTTTTTCGAAACTGGGAGTCTTTTTTTAATCAAAATATTTTAACCTATATGTCACAAAAAATGTATTTTCAAAATGTTATTTTATTAATTTCAAATTAAAAATTTGACTCTTTATCACCATCCAGACTATAGTCCTTACAAATTTGATTTATTACACTAACGGTCATTCTGTATTGATACTCTTTGTAGCAAATACTTTTATACAACCACTTTAACTCTTCCTTTGGTTTAATGGAACAAGAGAAATTAATATTAGATGCCGTAATCAGCCAGTTATTTACATTTGATGTTGAAACTCCAATTAGCTAATCAATATAAACATTTACAATGATATAGAAGGTTCATGAATAATTGATAAGTTTGCATTCAATTAATCGAGTAATTTAACCAAATTTATTTAAGATGATTGAATAAATAGGAAATGTAAACAATTTAAATGTTAAAAGTGATTGATAGTCGTCTTTCGAGAAAAACGATTCCTGAAATATTTGTATATTTGGTTATTCGAATCAATATGCAAGTACGCATTTGTAGGAGAACTTCAGAAATGATAAATTAAAGTGGACGCACTCCATATCATACAGAGTTAATAGATCAAAACACTACCATGAATTCGAGCAAGAACGACTAATAATTAAAATAATAAATCAATGGTATCAATTTTCAGATAACGACTATACGAGGCGTGGACAAAAAGTTAATTGACTGCATTTTTTCTGCCGATGTGGCAGCGCTGTAAGTTTCTACAAAGATACAACATCTAGGAGGAAGCTTCACGTGTACTCAGTAAAAGTTTGAACACGGTCGAGTGAGATCTCTGCTTTTGGTGCCTATGAAGAACATAATTCATAATTTGCTGATAATTACATATAATTGTACACCCATATGTAGGGTAGAAAAATGGAATAAAATAATTGGCGAGAATATTTTAAGTATAGCAAACGAGACTTTAAAATAAATTAGAATTGAGAATACTCAACAACGCGCTTAGGTGAGATTGTCGTTTGACGAGAAGAACGTGGGAGTGGCATCGTTTAGAATTTTTATAGATTTTATGATCTTTCCTGCACATAAATTTAAAATAAAAAACTTCAATCTACTTGTGGGCACTTTCCATTCCGCTAAGAACCACAATATTGAAAACCTATAACATAAAAGGAGGACACTGCGCTCTTGCTTTCTCGTCAATGAGTTCTTCTCTCTCATGAATTTGATGGCGACGAGCGTCTTACGGTTTGTTCAACAAGATGATACTACCCTCTATTTCCTGCGGATAAAATTGCTTTTCTAAGCTCGCCAAACAGCACTTTCGTTATGGATACAATTATTATGACCTAAAATACAACCGAAGTTTCCACTGCTTTACCGATTGTGGTTGTCGACATACCTATCTACGAAGCGCAAAGTGCAGAAGGGTGAGTTTAAGTGTACTAAGAGTTATGGTGGAACGTTATGCAGTGGAAATAATTGGAAAATAACAGATTGTTGAGAACAAGCTTGTTATGTGGGTACTTTAAATACATGAAATCGTTACTACTCAGCAAATTTTTCAAATTCAAAAGTGCAACAGAAACTTGTAACAAATTCGTGGTTCTTATATGTATATACGAAAATTCAGTAAATTTCTTTGTTGCCGTCAAAATACCGTAATTTTAATCAAAGTCGACTTTATACTATAAATAAATATTGCTGGCCAGTGTATTCAAATTGCGCAAATCAGCAATTTCAGTCAAGTTAAAATCTAATTAACTTTCAAAATCATGATATCATGATGGTAATTTTAAATGTCTTGAGAAAACCATTATTTAATTACCGAAAGACCATTTTTGAACAGACAGGTGGACGATTATAAAAAACCTAGGAATGTATTTTTTTGTAATACACTGTAGAAAAATTCACTGAAGCACAGTGATTCAGAAATGTATTTCTGCGGACAAATTTCTCCACTGAATACATTTCTCAACCAATTTTTAGATATTTTTAAATAGAAAGACTGTGAATTAAATTCATTAAAAACGTGAGTGAATCAATTTTGATTTTTTGTGTGTGTTTAACAATACTTAAACAAATATAGCAGCAAAAATGTTCATTTCAACGATATTATTTTTTGTCTTTGAATGAATCTCTTAAATAAAGTCATTGTTAGTCAGAACGAATGAAGACAGACTTAGAAATCACAAATATTCTATTAAAAATGGTATATAATTATTATGAACAATTTATTTTTGATAAATCAATAGTATATTACTTTTTTATAGAAAAAAATTATTTTGTCTTAAAATCTATAAATCTGTAAACAACTTACAAAGTTATGAACAATTTTTTGACATAAGTTTCATGGGCAGGCCAATTGGCATAGCAGAACAGTTAGTGTTAGGATGAGAATATTTCATTAAAAGATGATTTTTCATTTAAAATAAATTAAATTTTTGATTATTGAAACAACTTTAGTTCAGAAAATTTGTTTAAAAATATATCTTTAAAGAAAATTAATAGCATAATAAATACGGTTTAGAAAAAAATGATATAATTCTAACGCAGACTCTAATAATTTACTTTATGTCAATTTCATCGTAGAAACGAATTGTGCTATTAGTTTTTCCGTAACAGACATCATTACATTGCTGAAACAAACCTTTTTCAAAAAATCGAAAATTTAATTTATTTTACGTGAAAAATCGTATCTTATCTAAATTTTCTCATTTCAACATTTCTCCATCAGACTTAACGGTTTGAAAAATTGTTTATAACCTTCTAAGTTCTTTATAAATTTTTAAATGATGAAAGTTTGTTATTAATAATACCATTATTATAATAAATTAAAACGATTTAAGGTTAACAAAATTTTTCTACAAAAAACTGATACACTGAAGCATTTGTTTAAATAAATCATTTATAATAAATAAATACAACTTTTAATAGGAAATTTGTGATTTATAAGACTGTTTTCTTCAGTTCTGACTAAGAATGACTTTATGCAACATGATCTCTCAGAATTAACAAATTATATCGTTGAAATGAAAAATTTTGCCGCTGAATTTGTTTAAGTATTGTTCAACAGAAAAACGAATAGAAAAATTGGCTAATTTACGTTTGTGAGGGCTTTAATGGAGACTATTTCTACAAAAAAAATCTTAAATCGGTTAAGAAATGCATCTTGCATAACGTATCGAATTTTTCGGTTAATTAATGGAAAAACGATTCGATGTAAAGGCGTCATAGAACCAATACAATCTGATTGACAATAAATATGTCGAAATTTGACATTCTAGAGATATTTTAAATTGATTTTTTTTTTGGAAAACGTTTCTTTTCGTGATCAATTTGAATAATTCTATTCTCTCATATTCCACATGGTAGATTTCACATTCCACAATTGAGCTGTTGAGTCCAATAATGGTGTTCCTCTATTTTTAGAAGACACTTATTTAATACAAATAATAATCCACTTCTTGCACTTAGTAATTGTTTGATATATTTATAATATTCATCAATTTATTGTATGTCAAATTACTTGAAATGTTAAAAATATAATTTCGAAAAGTGGTCTCTACCGAGTTGTCAATCTAAAACATCCAGTTAAAGTTCAGAAAAGTGACACTGATTCATAATTATACTATATTTATTTCTGGAAAATATATCAATCCTACATTTTTAGCTAAAAGTATTTAAAACTTCATAAGTTGACATTTTTTAAATAAAAAAGTAATACAATGTTTACGATTCATACTAGCATTTTTTCAGAGTTTTCGGACAGTCTCCTAGTTTTTAAACTGCATCTTATCGAAAATGTATTAGGTTACGTTGGGTCTTCGTGACCCGATCTTACAATCTCGATCGAAATAAATATAGCTGTATACCATGTTTATGAATTAAAATTTTTAATTGATAATGTTTAAATTTTGACACATTCCAATGCCGTTATTATGAAATAATCAAAAATTGAAGCCTTTTGAAATTATATAAGTTTGAACTGTGAATTCAAGAGGTGCAACATAAGAAATTCAATTCTTAAATTGTGCCAT
Organism: Andricus kollari; assembly: GCA_932074435.1. Lineage (NCBI taxonomy): Eukaryota > Metazoa > Arthropoda > Insecta > Hymenoptera > Cynipidae > Andricus > Andricus kollari. Next base: position 2,198 of record CAKNWW010154356.1, on the reverse strand, counting down.
TTGAAACTTAAGTATTTAAATAGTTCAAAATGTTTGTCTCATAGTTTGAGATTTTAAAGCACCTTTTGGTTTTTAAATCTATATATTTGAAAAAGAACTGGATTCTCTTAAGAGTTCAAGTTTACAGATATTTTTGTGATTGGCATCTACTGTTTAAATTAATTTCTTAGTGAATTATTCCCAACTAAATAAAAAATTAATTAGTACTATGATTTGTTTGTTAATTTAAAATTAAAGAATTGTATCGCCTTATAGAGTATTCCTACTGCTGATAGAAGATTATTTCGTATGTAGAAATAATCAGCTAAGGAATTTCATTTGACATAGCTTTGGTAGTAGGGGGACAGCAGGTATGTCGTGCAAATGGAATAAAACGTATCCACAGTTTGGATAAGTCATGAGTCACTTTTACGAATCTTTGAAATGGGTCTCAAATAGCCCTAATTACCGTCCATTATGTACATCGTATTATAAAATGGATATTCAATAAACACCATCAGAATCAATGAAATATATGATTCCAATTTTGAAGATTCGTAAAAGCGAAACATGACTTTTCCGAACAGCAGACAAACTTTATTTCATTTGCACGTCAGAGCAGGAAAACAGGTAGCAAAAATTATGTAGTTCAGTAGAGCATATCTTACTTTATGACTTTTGATTGGGAAAATCGATCTTATATATTGGAATAATAAAACCCAGTAGTAGAACTTTACAGCCCACTTCAAATTGATTCCCACCTTTTCTATCCGAGGATATTAAACCTGACTGCAAAAAACAATAGTTAAGGTAACCATAAATGGAGAAAGAACGTATAAAAGTGACGCGAAGCAGAATATTTATGAGCCTCATGGTTCATAAATCGTTCATAATTTTAAGTTTTGATTATATAGCTCGTTGAAGAAACTATCTATTAAGAAAAGTGATTGTTTCTTCATATAAACGCACTGAATCCAGCGATGTCTAACTTTGTTCCTAAAGTGGATTAAAATTTTCAACACCCTATTGACTAGAAAATCCGAGGGGTACACCACACCTGCAATCGGTGTACAAAATTCATTGCAATCACTCTATTTTTACCTTGCAATCACTGCAGTAACTGTGTAATTTTTATAGTGCAAGCACTTGCAATCATGCAATCGTTGTACACCGTATTTTGACGTTATGTACTTCTCGCGAAAATCTCTAAAGAATCTCAGGTTCAGTCACTTTTCTGATATTTCTATCTATTGCTACTCAGGAAAAAGTTTTTAAAGAACCAAGTATGGTTTTATAATGCCTACAAACCATATTTCAGCCGAATACTTGTCGGAAGAGGGGTCCTTTGCTCGTAACCAGGAAAATATTACAAATTTGGAAAATAAATATATTTTACAATTAGCGATTCGAAAATATGATATTTGGAATCTAAAAGTTTTTACGATTCGAAACATATTTAATATATTAAAAAATGTTTAAAATTTAGAAAAGTCGAATTTATGGCTTATACAGTTTTAAACTTTTTTTATACAAATCCCATATGCCTGGAATCGCAAAAATGTGTAGATTCCAAACATCGTATATTTAAATTGCTACTTGGGAAATAATTTTTTTTTAAGTACGTCATTTGGGCGTGTCTATGGACAAATGACCCTTTCTTAAGATGGTCGGTCACCTTGGGCCTTTTTATGGTTGTATTTTAGTCCTATCTATTCCATCCAACGATCCATGCAGATAGACTTCCTGTAGCCAATTTGGATGGCGAAGCCGAGGGTCTACTCACTGAGAAATTTGAAAATCGTACAATTATGAATGCGGCAGTCTCAATCAAATTCGTATAGAGTTCCAAGATTTCTTTCAGATTGCCGGGAGATCCGAGATTTTCAAAACTTCGCGCGATTGAGACTCTCCATCAAAAATCAGACTCAGCCAAACTCGGCGGCGCGTACGGATAGAGTCGGCTGATAGTTCGTCTCATCGAGGCAGTTTGTGCATCAAGAAGGTGTGAATGTGTAAAAATGCTTCGTGGTGTGAACGCTTCACACTTGGTGAAAGATTTCTAAGATCTCTAAGAGTTCCAAGAGTTCCCCATAGAGTTCTCTTAACACTTCCAGCGCGGCAATCTGAGATTTCTCAGTGACTAGCCCCTCGGGTTAAGTTGCGGGATAATAACAGAGGCCACATTTAAGAGTGAAAATACAAAAATAACTTCTGTTTTC
>CAKNWW010154321.1:0-12599 GCA_932074435.1 Andricus kollari | reverse complement strand
TTAAATAGTTGAATTTTCAAATAAAAACGCTCAATTTTCAACTAAAAATGGAATAGTTAAATTTTCAATTAACAAAATTAATTTTCAACCGAACAAAAAAAGTAATTATTCAAAATAGTTAGATCCCAAATCAATCAAATAAAATTTTAACAAAATAGTACAACATCCAACCAAGAAGTTGAATCAATAACCAAAAAAGATAAATTCGTACATAAATGAAGTCCATTTTTCGCAATATTAACTATAATTTAAACACTAATAATAGCTTTCAGATTAGAAATATTTCCAGCAATTTAAAAGAATTTCAAGGGATTTCAAAAGATTACAAAGCGGTACAAAAGTTTATGTGTATTTCAAAGGATTCTAAAATATAACGAGAGGTTTCACAGATTTGAAGTGATTTTAAAACATTTCAAGAGATTTCACGATATTTCAAGAGATACCGATAGATTTTGATGACATTTTAGGGATTCGGAGAGGGTTTAAGAAATTAAAAACGATTTCCGTGGATTACAAAGAATTTAAAGGAATTACAAGGATTTTAAGAGATTTTGAGATATTTCAAGAGAAGTCACGGGATTTTGAAGGATATCAGGGGATTTTAATGGGATTTGAAGCGTTTCATCGGATTTCAAAAGATTTGTAAAGAATTCAAAGGATTTTATGGAATTTTAACGGATTTCAAGTTTTTTTATAGGGGTTTCAATGATTTCATGGGATATCTAGAAAAATCTTATTTAACAATATCCATGGAATTCAAAAGATTTGAAGAAATTGTGAAATTATTTTAAATCTTTTAAGGGATTTAAAAAATGTTCAAAAGAATTCGTGTGATTTCTAGCGATTGCAAGGATTTCCAGGGATTTGCCAAGATTTCATGAAGACTTAATTAATGGTTAACTCCTCGACTCTGTATTTATTGGACGTACATAATATATAATATAACATAACAAAACACAAATTAAACAGATAGAGAAGTAAGGATTCGTAAGATTGTCCTACCTCCCCCCTCCCCCAATCCTCACGCAATTAATGGACGCTCCCTTAGTGATGCATACAATATGATAATCTAATTAATTATTTTCGGACAGTGGATGAACTACTTTATCTGGGTTTTATCTAGGCTAGCTTGCCTGTTTTTAAGTTTAAGCGATAATCCACAAATTCGTAATATTCAGAAAGGGTGCTTCGTGTGCGAACAGCGTTTCAGGGTGGCATGAAATGAAACTTTATACCTGGCACAGAGGCTGTACACAGTTTTGCAATAATACTCGTGAATTTTGACGAGCTTTTGTTCACACAGAATTCGTGGGGACTCGAATATCCGCAGATAAACATTCAATAGAAGATATGACGAGCGGAGTACTCTGGTCTCGTATAGTTCAATATCGTAAGTAGGACATGAACCTGCTTCCCTAGCACACACCCTAACCAATACCATGCAAACTGTCTCAGTATGAGTATTTAGTACACCAAGCCCAGAGTTTCAGGATTTCCTCTAGCCTTGCAAAAGACGTTGTCAATTGTAAATAACGAGGAAAGTTTCTCTTTTAAGGAAGAATATATGGGTCATTTCAACTTAACATCGACATAGTTGTTCCCTGCTAATTTTATAGCCTTGATCCTTAAAATATTACATTTTGTGTTTTTTTTTCAATAAAGGGTGTCCCCAACTATAAGAATTATGAAACAAATCCAGACTGAAATTAAATACCAAATGAAAGACTTCGATTATTTTTCCTATACATTCCACAGTTACATTTAAAAAAATTGTTTCCCTTAATGACTTCAAAAGCTATTCAGAATTTTTGAAAAAAAATTTTCAATCATTTAAGTTTTCCAAATAAATTTATGCACATACATTTATCCTTGCCACAGAAATTCGCATCAATTACATGCACCTCAGACTTTTACGTATATTTCGAGAATATAACGCCGGATTATCTGTTTTTTAATCTAAAGTCTCTTTAAAAAGTGCGGGAGAACGATTATTGAAGTTTACCCAGGCGGAAATATTATATATAGTTTATATATAGTGTGAAGTTTTATATATAATATTCATTTGTTTTATATAAGAAATGTATACAACAAATGAATATTATATATAATACTTCACACTATATATAAACTATATATAATATTTCCGCCTGGGTACAAATGATTTTGTAAAAAAATTTCTGGTAATTTTACCACTTTCAGAGTAGGTCCGATTATTACCTGTTGCCAAAGTAACGTTTTCACTGACAAGAACGATTATCCACTTTTAGTATGGAATTCAACTTTTAGGTTACTTAAGTTTCCAGACAGATTCTGTAAAATTACAATGCATTATGAACATTATGGATTTTCAGGTGATGGCATCCTATAACCAAAATATTCGTGTTTTTATTCAACATGGTAACTTTAGCATCTACGTGAGAAATGTGAATGATGGTATGCTACGTAATTATCAAAAAAATAAATTGTATACGAATATAAATGAATACATTTTTTTTAACACATTTTCGAACAATATTTTTTATCAATGTTGCAAATAAATGTGTCCATGATTTATACCGTTCTGAAACACTCTTTGACAAATAATTGTAATTTTACCACTTTTTTCATTATTCTCCGCAACTTTGAAACTTTACAATTATTTGTACTTATACTACGTTAAGAGCTGTGCAAGTACGCCGCGTTATTAATTATCAAATTTCAAGACTTGTGATTACGTTGAAAAAAGGAATTCTTAACAGTTTCTGTGCGTGAAAAAATCCAGCACTCTGAAAGTAGGTCCATTTATTTCCTACTCTGAAATTCAGAAATTCACAAGCAGAAACTGGACTTCTACAACGCAACGCCATGCTATAGTATCAGTTTAAAAGTGGTAAAGTTTCAAGATCGATTGGAAATTCTAACATGCAAGTGGTATTCATCCCATAATCAGGGTCGTAAAATTGCACCAACTTTTTGTTGGTAATTTTACGATTATAACTGGTAGAATTTTTTTATTTTTCAAAGTGTACTTAAACGTGTTTTGTAGCCTCTAAACTTCAACTATGTCCCTCTAGGTTTATTCTTTGCTGATTAATATATGTTTAGTCATTAATTTTTTTACATTTCTCACCTCGACCAAAATCAGTATTTGGGACCTTTTGTGGATTGCTGGCGTAATTCCCAACCTATTTTAATAAAAATTGTCAGCTGACTGAAAACCATTACGAAAAAAGTATAGGCGTGATTTTATGTTAATATCTTAGAAACTGCGAGATGACAAAAAAAATTAACCTGTGCTCACGTTTACATCCCAATCCATCAAACAAATCGGTATAAATATAATCGAGAAGTTAGTGGCAATAGATTCTCGATACATTTTTCAAGAATTTCTGATATCTTAAACAGTTTTAAAAATGTTACATACCAAGTCTGAAATATACAAATACAGTGATAAAGAAAATGGTAAATTTTTTTCGAATCTTCAAGATATCGAAAATTCTTGCAATACGTATAACAAATATGTTACTCCATACTTCTCGTTAAAATTTGATGTGAATCAGTTGGATACGTTATGCTGCAGAGGTGAGCACTGGTAAAAAATTAAATTTTTTACAATAATTTAACATTAAAGCATTTTTTATTCAAGCTTTTTGCCTAATGTTTGACCTTGAAATTTATAGCAATAATGTTCTTCGATGTGTATTTTAGAAAAATACGAATTTCTTATTCATTTAAATCTTTCGTTAGTCATATCTCATGTTAAAAAAAACGATTTTTCTCCCTGTACTCACCTCTGCATCCTAATCTATGAAACCGAATGGTACTTTCTCGACCCATTTTTCAGGAATTTCCGATATCTTGAATAGTTTTTAAAGTTTTTCGTATTTATTGTAAAAAAATGAAAATTCAGAAATGACGTAACTTATAAAATTTTATAAACTATTCAAGATATCAAGAATTCTTGCAAGTATAAAGAATATGTTACTACAGACTTCTCATGCAAATTCGATATACATCGGTTGGAAAATTATGCTGCAGAGATGAGCACAGGTGAAAAATTTAATTTTTTACAATAATTCAACAATAATAAATTCTTAGGTATATTATACATTTACGCATGTTTTCTGTAACATTCACTGACATTTTCTTTTTAGTTGACTTCTTCAAACTGAAACTCTAAAAAAAAAAGATTTTACATTTTACAGAAAGTATCCGTCAATTTGTAAAATTACTGAAAATACTGTTAACTCTGCAGACTCGCGCACTTTATTCCTTTTTTTTATAAATATTGCCTCGAGTTTTAGTAATTTTTTCATTTTTAAAATAAAAATATTGAACTCGATCTAATTTTTATTTTACTTTATTTATATGTTTTTGCCATTTATTTTCAGTCTTCTGCACACAACTTTAGCGAGTTACAAAATACTATTTTATTTATTTTAGCATTCTATTGGACATTTGAAGGTAAACAATTTTTCTTATCTTTGACGCAATTTATCACAATTGAAGGCTTTTTCGTTTGTTTCGTCTGATTTGATTCTATTTTTTTTCGACTTATTACAATAACTTAACCTTTTTTCGTATATCAGTCTTCCATTTGGAAAATATTTATAAAATAAAACCAATGAGACGTGATATGAGGAGGAAGGGGGGGTATAAATTTTTAGATTAATATAGAATTCTCGTATTTCTTATTTAAACAACACGTTCGTTCCACAAAACGTCTGCGACCCAGGTCGTTAATCAATTTCTCTAGCAATCACCCCAGACGAAGAGTTTCAGAAAGTCACCATGTAAGGCTCTCCACTCGGGCCCATTAGTATTCGAGGTTTTTTCGTTTGAGGCGTCATTAAATGCACTGACACTCTTCATTGTGCATTTCTTATACAATATTTGTCGTCACACTTTTCTGTCCTGGCATACCTCTTTAGCTTCCTTTACGTCATGCAAGCTCTTGCGTTTCTATGACTTTTTATATCTTTTCGAATCAGAGTCACATTCCAACCATTCTTTCCTCGGTCTTCCTCTGGGCACACTACCATTTACTTTACTTCGATATACTTGTTTTATCTTTGAGGTTTCTCTCATGACTGACTTTGGTCATTATCGTTTTATCGCACATATTGCGTAGAAATTTCATACGCAATATGTATAGATAATGTCTTCAAAACTAAAAAAATACCTTCATGACTCATATGTTCATCATAATATGACTAGTAAAAGGGCTGATTACAAAATTCTTCATTAATTTTGCTACTCATAAAAAAATACCACAGAACTTTTACTTTAAAACCCAGTCACTTTTTCCCATTATTTAGTTCGCACTGGTATCCACCTCCTACTGATTTCTCCTACATTCAAGATCAAATACTAGTATAGGCCTCAACAGATTTGAAATTGATGTGAAAGTTTTTAATTCAAAGAAATACATATTATCAAATAAGTTTTGTATCCCATAATTGAAAGTCGCATTATCTCTCAAGCATATGCAAAACAAATATCTATAACCTAATTTAACTTTTATAAAGAAAAGTCAAATTCACGCAGCAGATTTTTGTCTGCATAAACTATCTTTCAATATTACTACACTTTGCCTAAGTTTGAGTCTGATCACAGCCTTTGATAAAAATTAGACATTACATTAGGTGAAATCGTTCTTTGACCACGAAAGTGGCAGACCTATGATAGAAACTTTAGTATGCATCTTGGTGCTTCTGTATTTATTGTTAATTAATTTATTATTCAAAAATAATTACTAAATTTACTTAAAAATGACATGTACAAATTGAAAACGATTCACAATAACTATTGTCTGAAAGAATAATTGAAGCTTGCAATAATCTAAATAACTGGAATATTCTTTCATAATTATATGACTTTCCGGAAAGGCACTTGTCAACATCAAGGTCCATACTTGTAAAGGAGTACTTATATGTTTCACCAGTTTGTAATGCATCCCCCACATATCCTAGGCTTAGCAACATGCCTGGCTCTGATCCAAATAACCCCTATCCTACCCCTAAACCTATCAGATCCTGAGTCCTCAGGCGCTATAAATTACTAGCCATTATGTTATCACCCGCCAAATTGTTTTGCGGGTCTTCTTCTTGTCAATATAAATTGGTAAATAGCATGGATAATTTACTTCACTGACCAAAGAAGAAGTTTAAACTAATAAGGGCACATATATTTTTTCGGCTCGAGCGGGATGAGTTCTCGTAGTTTTCAAAATTTGTTTGGAACATTCTTATTTTTATTATACCATTAAGCCATTTCCCTTTCGGGCTAGGCGTTAATTGCTCAGTTGGGAAGTAGTAGTGTGTGGATGGGTATATAGGTGTAGGGTAGGTAGGTATATAGGTGTAAGGTATTATATATTTTGGATTGATCTAGAATTATCGTGTTATTTATTGAAATGACACGTTCGTTCCGCAACACTTCTCCGACCCAGGTTGCTGATCAATCTCTCTAGCGATCACCCCACGTGAAGAGCCTCACAAAGTTGTTATGTGTGGTTCCCCAATTGGGCCCATTAGTGTCAAAGGTTTATGATTCAGGCGCCATTCACTCTACTCACATTCTATTTATAAACTATTTGTCGCCACACTTTTCTGTCCTGGCATACTACTCTAGCTTCCTTCACGTCCATGCATTTTTTCATGCAGGCTCTCGTGTTTCTATGGCTATTTATGTCTCTTCGGATTAATGTCTCATTCACAGATTCGAACCATTCTTTCGGCGGTCTACCTCTGGGCATTCTGCCATTTATTTTACCTTTACACACATTTTTGGTCAGTCGTTCATCTTTCATTCTTTCAACATGTCCGAACCACCTTAACTGATTTCTTTCCCAGATATCAACTAGTGTCTTTCCTGTATCACATTCTTTGAGTATTATCTCGATTCGGGCTTTCTCCATCAGTGTTTTCCCGCATATTGTGCGCAGAGGTTTCATGCTGATCGCGTTAATTTTACTCTTGTCCTTTTCTTGACATGTCCATGTCTCGCTACCGTATAATACAATCGGTACAAATATAGAATTATATATGGTCATTTTAGCTTTTTTTTATTTGTTTTTATCTCTGAGAATGGACCCTGCTCTACCGATAACCTTCTTACCCTCATTTATGCGCCTATTTAAGTCCCACCTATTTTTCCGTCGCTAGTGAATAGGCTACTAAGATATACGTATTTGTCAACTTGCTCTGATCTCTCATCATTTAGAACAATGATGCACATTATTTTCTCAGTTTTTCCTTCAAACACCATTACCTTTGTTTTATTTGCGTTAATTTTGTGGCCCATGTTCTTCATGCTTGTATTAATTAATTTTTAAATTCTTTGCAAGTCCTCGATTGATTCTGCCATAAAAATCTTGTCATCTGCGAAAGACAAACCACGCAGCTTCACAGTTTCGAGATCTACTCCTTCATTTTTTGAAATTCAATTAATTTAAGAAATTTTCTTGAATTCAGTAAAAAAATATTTGAAGAATTCTTCTTTTTATCCTATCAGGATTCATTTGCGCTCGCGTCGAAAAAATGTATGTGCCCTTATTCGATCCAGCAGCTCAATTCGAGGGTGAAGTGGTTCGAGCCAAAAACTACGGCTGTTCTAGGGTGAGGAGGGGGGTCATTGGAAGTAACGTTATCATCTTAGATAAAGTTTCGTACGTTTCCTGATGATAAATTTGAACAAAATGTGCCAATTTTGCAAAAGATGAGTTGCCTTGCAACGGTACAGTTCACTAATAAATTAATAAGTTTCAAAATCACTTTGATATTGTAATAAATTATATTCAATAAAATTTTATTTGACAACATTTTTCGTCTGAATTACACCTGTTTTTAAAGGACGCGCAGTTTTTGGTTTTAATCGTAAACAATACTATTAAAGAAAAAAATTAATTTTTGGAAAAACGACACAATGTGCTAAAAAAAGTTATTACATAAAGGTTGTTTAACCAAAAAGAGCTATTAATTTGTTCAAATCATTTTTTGATATGATACATTGTTTTTGCTTAAATCGTAAAAAATAACATTAAAAATACAAAATTATTTTTTTGGAAAAATAACCCAAGATGAAAAAAAATGTAAAGACAAAAGAATAAAGAAGCATGAAATTTATGTGAAGTTATTCTTAATTATCAAAAATTCAATACAAAAATTGCCGGAAATTTTTGGTTATTTACGGTAATTTTAGAAGTGATTTCTGGTTACTTACCATAAATTGACCAAAATTGAATTTCAAAATGTCTATAAATTTGCGGAAATTTATGTTAATTTTTTGTGATTTTTGGTAATTTTACAGGTAAATATGTTTACTTACAATAAATCAACCGAAATTCATTTTTTGAAATTTCCATACATTTTCGGAAATATATGAAAATTTTCTGTCATTCATGGTAATTTACTGCTAAATATGTTTACTTACTATAAATTATTCAAAATACATTTGTCAACATTTCCATAAAGAACCCCGCAGAATTTGTACAGAAATTGGCTTTCGGCTAATTTGTTTGTAATTGAGGGAAAATGTAGTTCATGTCATGGTGATCAAAAGTCTCAATGACCACAACTGTAAAAAATGAGGTTTTCGTGGTGTAATTGGGGTTCAAATATCACTATGTGTAGATTCGAAAAAGACCAATTTTTAGAGTGTATGACATTTTTTTCTCTAGATACCTGAGGAGATTAGCTCCAGTTAAGCCCAAAATAAAAATATGCGCAGTAACCCTTAGTAGGTCGTCGGCATGTGCAATTGGTCATGGTGGCTCGTAGGCATGCGCAGTGGATCATGATGTGCTGTAGACTTGCGCAGTGGATTATGGTAGTCTGTAGACGTGCACAATAGGTTATTGCTGGTTGAATTTATGCGCTATATATCACCGTAACAATCGTGGTATGAACTATGGTGCAGGCCACAATCACAGCCATAAATGTAGGTATTTATATTATGAAGAGAGTTTTATTTTTAAAGTCGCACCTCAATAATTTTTCAGGAAAGCGTTTTATGCTAAAAAGATCGAGACAGAAGTTGTAGGGTTTGCAGGGGGGATACGATAGTGTCCTTGACTTTGGCCTTTATTCTTGAGACTTGTTTGACGGTTAACGTGAATTTATGAAATAGAAGCTCCCTTTTTAACACTGGAAACGTAACACTAGTGCGAGCAATTCTGCGTTCTATACCTCTATTTTACTGTCGCAAACTCATATCCCTGCGGTGTAAAGGTCATGTAGGGATCATACAGGTTACCCCTTTCATACTCGTATCTTTGGAGTTTCCGATTCCCGAGCTTCTCGTATCTTTGGAGTTCGAGTTATTTGTTCAGTAATCATCTGTGAACTTAAAGATAGTTAGGGAGCATCCATAAACCACGTGGCCTGTTTTTCTTTTGTTGATAACGTTGCGTCCTTTATCACTTAACGGCAATTGTCTTTTCGTCTTTATTCAATCAAAAGAAGAACAGACTCCATGGTTAATGCCGATCCACGCTGTTTTCGATTGAACGTTCTTACCCAAGCAGCATCCCAAACTTGCGTCTTTTGTAATGCGCAAAATGACATACATAGATTATCCATACAATGCAGGGTTCAAATCTTCATAAAAAAAATATTTATATACCGGAAAATGTTCGTTCTTATATGCATCATTTGGATGCGAATGGTTTTGTTTCACATATCCTTTTACTTGGTTTGCAATCTATTAACTAAAGGTATAGATTGGGATAACTTGACTGATGACGAATTTAAGAGTGTGTCGCCGATCAATAAATGTCAATTTGAAGAACTTGTCACATACTGTGACTCGGTACTTCAATATGAAAAATTGAGATATGTACAAAGAGAAGATTTATTACTTTTCTTGTGTAAAATGAGACAGGGATTAAGCGATGACTTTTTGTAATTGATTTTTGATTACAGTAGTAGAGAGAATGTGAGTTTGGTCATTGATTATGTCAGGTTATCATTATTACAAAGATTTGTTCCGGATAATATCGGAACTGAATCCATAACTAGGCAGCAATTTATAAATCAGCATGTAACAGATTTTTAAACGAGCTCTACAATCCTCAACCTGAAGAACGAAAAGCAGTTGCTGTGATTGATGCTACTTACACCTGTATACACAAAAGTACGAACTTCAGGGTATTGCGACAGTCTTACTCTCTTCATAAAAATCGGCACCTATTAAAACCAACTCTTATAGTAGCTCTGGATGGTTATATTCTAACGATAATAAGTCCGTATCTTTCTGACGCTCGTATTCATGATGCTGAAATTCTCCGTGAAGAATTTGAAGGAGATGGTGTCACGTTAGCTAACTGGTTCCATGATGGTGACATTGTTTTGGTGGATAGAGGTTATCGCGATGCTATACCTTTATTGCAAAATTTCGGCATTGATCATAGAATGCGACAAATCGCTGGATTGTCGAGGTACGAAATGGGCACCTAAGATCTATTTTAAATTTCTATCACAAACTCTAAACCTGCAGCATGCAAAGAAACTCAATAGTTACTATCGTATAGCTGGAGCTATCTTAAACAGAAATCGTCCTACTATTCATATGCAAGATGCGGACATCGAACTCGCTAGAGAAATGATTGCTAGGTCAAATATGTCTAATGTTGTGCAGGTGAGAGTAGAGGTAGATAACTTAATACGAAGGAACGGTCAGTGGATAGGATTAGATCAACAAAACCTTTTACATTTTCCTGAACTTAATTTAGACTACCTAAAAGACCTGACTGTAGGAACTTACCAAATACGTCTTTCCTCCTCGTATATTCAAGACAAGTTAGTAAAAGATAATGATGAGCATTTTCAGCTTGATGAAAACGTCTATATTCAAGATTCCGTAATGCAACTAAGCATCAACTTTTTATGGCATATAGATTTGATGTTGAAGACGATCATAATCATGTCCAAAATGATAATGATGTAATTCTTGGATACTATTGTACCTGTCAAAGCGGAGCTCGGACTCTAGGTACATGTGCACATGTTGCTAGTGTGTTATGGTATCTGGGATATGCATGATATCAATACAATATCAGATATCCCGCAACAGCGCCTTGTCTTAACCGACTGGGCAACCCGTCTTGCCTTAATTGGCTGGGCCACAGCGCCTTGTCTTCACCGACTGGGCAACCCGTGTTACCTTAATGGGCTCGGCAACAGCGCCTTGTCTTAACCAACTGGGTAACCCGTCTTTCCTTAATAGGCTAGGCAACAGCGGCTTGTCTTAACCGGCTGGGCAACCCGTCTTGCCTTGATTGGCTGGACTGTGTGGGGTCTCAAAATCCAACCCTCCACGTCCTCATCGTGGACCCTGCAGGCTACCTCTCAAATCTGTAGCGACTGAATGACGGCAATGGTAAACGCATCTATCGAAAGTACTTCATTTTAATAAATGTAATTAGAATTTCTTTAAAGCGTTTGTTATAGTTATTTACAATTTTTTCAATGAGTAACCTGTATGATCCCTGCATGACCTTTACACCCCAGGGATATGAGTTTGCGACAGTAAAATAGAGGTATAGAACGCAGAATTTCTCACACTAGTGTTGCATTTCTGGTGTTAAAAAGCGAGCTTCTATTCAAAAAATTCAAGTTGACCGTCAAACAAGTCTCAAGAATAAAGGCTAAGGTCAAAGTCAAGGTCACTATCGTATGCCTCCCTGCAAATCCTACAACTTTTGTCTCAATATTTTTAGCATAAAACGCGTTCCTGAAAAATTATTGAGGTGCGACTTTAAAAATAAAACTCTCTTTATAATATAAAATTATAAATACCTACATTTATGGCTGTGATTGTGGCCTGCGCCATAGTTCAAACCATGATTGTTACGGTGATATATAGCGCATAAATTCAACCAGCTATAACCTATTGCGCACGTCTACAGACCACTATAACCCACTGCGCAAGTCTACAGCATATCATGATCCACTGCGCATGCCTACCAGCCACTATTACCAACTGCACATGCCGACGACCTACCAAGGATTACTGCGCATATATTTTTGGCTTAACTGGAGCTAAGCTTCTCAGGTATCTAGAGAGAAAAATATCATACACTCTAAAAATTGGCCCTTTTCGAATTCACACGTAGTGATATTTGAACGCCAATTACACCACGAAAACCTCATTTTTTACAGTTGTGGTCATTGAGACTTTTGATCACCATGACATGAACTACATTTTCCCTCAATTACAAACAAATTAGCTGAAAGCCAATTTCTGTACAAATTCTGCGTGGTTCTTTACGAAAATTTATGAAAATATTCGGTCATTTATGGTAATTTTAATGCGAAATATGGTTACTTACTATAAATTACCCAAAATTCATTTTGAAAAGCTCTTCTTACAGGTAATTTATTGTAACTTAAGATAAATTACGCGAAATTCTATTATGTGCAACAAAAATTTCCTTACAGTTTTTACGGTGAGTGGGCTGATAATCGTAAAATGCGAGCTCATAGTTGTATAATTTTCATTATTCATCTATGACGTCACTTTTCAGTCCCTATGAGTAAAAAGTACTTTTTCACAATACGAACATAAAAAATGGGGGCTTTCGTAGCCTGCGAAACGGTGCGAAAACGGCGGTATGCAGG
>CAKNWW010154319.1:0-13235 GCA_932074435.1 Andricus kollari | reverse complement strand
AGGGCAGTAAACGCACCCTCTGGAACAATATTCTCGTTCGGGCAGTAAACTCACCCAAGGTAAAAAATCTTCTACTTTTGCCCCTTGTTGCATAATGTACTATTAAATTCTCCATTTGTAAAAGAATTAAATTTTATACTTGCATAAATTATAGAAGGCTTGCACTTTGCAATTCTGTATTTCGTAAATCTTTGAATTAAAAATGGGGAGTAATTAAAATTCTGAATTAACTGGCTGTTTAATAGATGTGTAATATTATTTCAATTAAAAAAAAGATAATACTTACCTTGTACATGAATTCATAATTTAAATCTATTAATCCACACAAGGTTACATTTAGTTTATTTTGAAGTAATTGCAGGGAAGCTTGTATTATTATCTAAAAATATATTTATAAAATCTTGCAATAGGCGTATATATCATAATGCCATAAACGATTTTAATACAATTATATAAAAAAATCTTACATTCTGGATGTAATTTATTGCATCATTTCTCCTTATTTTATGAAGAATATTACCAGTATTATTTGCCTGTCAAAGATAAACACTTCATTAAAAGTTATAATAAAATCTGCTCACTTAAGCAATAAAATAAAACAATAGCGCTACCTCATCCAAAACACTTCCAGAAGCGATGGCAATAAGGAAAAATTCGATAACATTAGCGAAAAAGCAAAGAAAATTCAACGCCATCTTCAAACTTAGCATCCAGTGCCACTTTGTAAAATATCTCGCTACAAGATATATTTCATTTGCGGTTGAAACAATATTAATCAAATTAACCGACAAGGCAATTAATATCGGCAAAGTAAAAAAGTCAGTAATAACTTTGACTAGTTTCTTAAGATCATCGTGCAAATGTCCTACAATTTCAATTTTCTTGCCCGCTGATAATGAAAATCTGAGTAACAGAATAAATATTATTATATTACTATATTTCTATATAAAATAAATATAATACATAGTATAAGTAATGTCAAGGTGTGTGTAACGCTCCGTATGCTTATGTCCCGGAAGTGATCTGAAGTGTATAAATTATCTGTTTGAACCAAAAATTTAAAACATGGGCTTATGGCCCTCGCCAACTTTAGTTCCTATTTTCCCGAAAAGCGGGTTTTCTAAGTTTCAACATCAACAGTTTTCTGGTGATTCATTTTTCAATTTAGAGGGTTTGGCTTGGAACGTCACATTCATACACAAATACAAATATATGCAAATAATATATTTTGGAGACGTCACCTGCTTTCAAAATTATTTTCTTCTCTACAGCGATTTATTGTGAATTTTCTGAGTACCAAATTTAAACGAGCAAATCTATGTTTTATAATATCTAAAGCCGTTATGAATAGGAAAAACACATAATGGATCACAATATGTGATATACGATACGGTATCCATACTGATGCCTTATAATTTCCCAGTTGAGAATAAAAAATTTGATCAATGACACATACAGCACCAAAGTAAATAGTCACCAAAAGTACTCGAATGATTAAAATTTGAACGATTTCTTCTTTATCATCCAAAAATCCTAATTTATTGTCCATTTTGTCAATCCATTGGATACTCTTGATAATAGTTATTATTTTTTTCTGACGCAAAGCAAAAATCATCCAAGAAAAGATAATTGTAACAAGTTGCAAAATGTGCACATTTCCATCCACAACAACTGCTGCGAGTGTTTGTCCAGGAAGCCGAGCTTTATATTTTATCTCCATAGCCCAAGAGAATAGTAAGGAATACAATATAGAAATTACTACGGCATATACAATACTAATATAAGAGAATTTAAACTCCTTTTTATGGTTTAACGTTAGCGGACACAAACCCATTATTTTTCCATAATAATAAATCAAATTCACTGATAACCATTTTTTTCCACTTGAATTTGTGTACATTTTACACAAGTGTTCTGAACAACCAGTGGAGACTATCTTCTAATTTAATACATTGTATAAAGTGCATTTGAAGTATATTTCCACATGCCAATTTATCGCTTAATTTATTAAATTTATTGATCTCAAGTCCACCCGAGTGAAAGTTTACATCGATAAGAGTATAGAGCCCGCGTTGGGTAATGGCAACATGAAATTAAAAAGAAAAGTAATAATTGAAATATGAAACGTTTCTGATAATTATTTGACAAATGTATAATGGGTATTATTTTTAGATTACAGATATGGGGTAAAATTTGCCAAGTGTACCGCCTAAAATTTTGTTGTCTTCTATCACATTGAAACTCGGTCAGATTGTAATGTTACTGGACGTCACTGAATTCCGTAAAGAGGCTGCACTTAAGATAACGGGTTGTCAAGATCCCGGGACCCGAATTTTCGACGATTCACTGCGACCGCTAACTTTCAATTGTAAATAACTCCTGATACAGTTCTCCAATTTTACTTTTTTATGAGGTTTTGGGAAAAAGTATTTTAGCACTAGGGTTACCGGACTGACCGGCCCCCCTCCGGGTACCGCGAGTGATCATTTGACGTTTATCTATTTTTTCGTATTTGTAACTTTTATAAAGTGATACATTGTGATGTTCTTTGTTACTTATATTGCCCCAAGTGTATTTTAAGTCTTGCAACTGTTATGTTCACCACAACAAATGGTACACTGTAAAAAATAGTTAAGTCAAAACACTGAAGATAGTAAGTATAAAAGCCCAGCGCTATTATGTGAATCTTTTCGGCGAATATATGATAACAAATCATGAAAATAAATGCTACACTGCTAAAAATGTTGAGAAGAAAAATATAGAATTTATGACCACAGGTAAGTCACTATTACTGATTTCGCTCACACCTTTGGCACACTTTACGGTTACTCACTCGTACGATCAGTGGTGTAGTCGAGGCCTGGCCGCCAGGCCACTTATTTTGGTGACCTGGCGGCCTGGACACGTGTGTGTGTATGCGTATGTATTCAAAAGTTTCTATGAATGTACCGCCAGGCCACTTTTTTTTTAGGACTACACCACTGCGTACGATACCGTCAATTGACGGGTCGCGGTACAAGTAGGTGAACAATACGATATTTAGAAAACCCATTGACAAAAAAATCTCAAAATCGAGAAAAACACTCAAAGGGACAAATAAATAAAAGTCATGAAGCGCGAAAGATCAACTCCAAAAATTACGGACATCATCAAAAAAAGAAAATTGAAAACCGTCAAATGACGGCCCTCGGTACCCCTAGTGTTAACGGGGTTCATAATGATAACAATTATTATACAATTAAATAAATGTTTTACCTTTTTTTTCATGTTGGAAAACATTTTTGAGTTTTTCTCCAGTTGGGGCTCAGTGGTTCTAATACTTGATCAAAATTATTCTTCCGTAATATTTTTCACCTCCGCAGAGAAAATCATACCGCCTCTGGTGAAAACTTTAAAACTCGGTTCGATTCTGCATAGACTGTGCCAGGCACATAAAAATACCGTTCTTTTGTACCCTATCCGGAATCGACTCTGATTTTATAAATAATTATTCGTCATCTCCACAGCATGCCATTTTCCCGCAGAGAAAGCGCTCTACAAGCGGCTCTAAAAGTGTTATATTACCATCTTAGGCACTTCAACGATGTTGATCTATTGCCCGTCTTGCCATATGCTCAGAAGGAACTCGAGTCCTTTGTGGAGAAATATCAGTGTAAGATCTACTGGAATTTTTTCATTCTCCACCACTCAACGTATCAGTGCTACGAAGCCTGATATTGTCCTCCAAGATATGAAGACCAAGATCATTTACGTGATTGAATTCTCGGTACCAGACGATGGTAATATCGCGGTAAAGGAGGAAGAAAAACGGGCGAAATATCAAGCACTTCTTTTCGAGCTGAGCAGGCTGTACCCAGGCTAAAAATTCCATCTTGTAGATCTCATAATCGGCTGTCTTGGAGGTATGAAAGCTTAGTTTCTTAGCCAACTCAACAAGATTCCGGCTTGCCAGCGTAAGGCTCATTCCATCTCGAACCTTATGCAAAAGGCTGTTCTTCTGGGATCACTTCATCTGGTCCGTCAACAAGTATCCAGATGTGAAACCTTCATCTCCAACTGTACCGTCTGCCGCGTGAGGTCATCCGCGGCTAGAGACCTGACTCCAAGGAACAGTGTTGAACGATGTTGTCTCGCGTAAATTTCCCGCTCTTGCTTACCTTCTAGGATAGAAGGAGCAGAAGTGGATGACGTACACGTTCCAGTTGCGTCGGGATTGGTTGCTTTAAGGAACCACGATCGTAGCTTCCGGAGCCTACAACTTCTCATAATAAATAAATAATTATAATAATTATTATGATGGCCTAACGATGTGTCACCAGTATCGCGCAGTGCCACCCACAATAGGCCTCTCTCAGATGGAGGCCATGGTTCAGTTGGGAGTGGCAATAAGACCGAACCAAGGCGACGACCAGGCAATGGCCCCGGACAAACGCGAGAACATCGATTTAAGTGGTCGGACATACGCAGGAGGGACATCCTTACCTGTTGGCAAAGAAGCTCACCAGTGCGAAGAGGATTCATGCAGAGTTTACATGACCGTTAAGTCAATATGCACCTGAAATATGCTCATAAAACGCATCAGTATTCAAGAGACCAGGTATACTTTTTGCACAAAAATGGATATGAAGCTCTTTATCGGCAAGAAGAAAAGCAACATCATTCAGCGAACAGGTGTATTACCCAGGACTCGATCAGCTATCGATAAAAATCTGTCCATGGCTTGGCTTGACTACCGTAAGGCATTCAATAACACGAACCAGGAGCTACTTATTAAGCTCCTTGAGTCCTGGAGGTGCATCAACAAATATTGAGATGCATAAAAGAGCTTAATGCTCTTGTGGCGGACAAGATTTGTCATAACACCTGACAAAAGACAAGTGACTACCAGCTATATCACATATAAGAGCGGGGTTTCCCCAAGAAACCTCTAAGTCCGATACTTTTCTGCATCTCCCTCTTGCCTCTATCTACTGTGCTCCAAGGCAACAGCTCTGGTTATCTATGCGGCCCGCCGAATAGAAGAGAATATAAGGTCAACCATCTTTTATACATGGACGACCTTAAACTCTTCGCTTCCTCGAAAGAGGACCTTAACATCCTTGTGGAAGCGGTGAATGGGTACTCTAAAGCGATTGGCATGTGCTTCGGACTGGACAAGTATGCCTGCGTCCACCTACAACAAGGAAGACTAGAAACTACATCATCGCGTGATGATCAGGATGTTCAACTCATAAGCGGAAATACCGTTAAACATCTTGGTAATGGAGAAACATATAGATATCTTGGAATACCGTAAGCGGAAATCCAAAATGTGCATGTGTTGATAACGGCACTTGAAAAAAGATATCGCCAAATTCTCAGAAAAATGTGGGCTTCCGAATTATGTGAAAAGAATATGATCCAGGCGACCAACATGCTGGCCGTTCCTATACTGCTCTACACGTTTGATGCAGTAAAATGGAACTTCGATGAGTTGAAGCAACTTCACCGAAGCACACGCAAGATGATGACAATCCATCGAAGTCATCATCCTAGATCTCCCGTGCCTCGAATATACCTCCCTAGAGATAAAGGGGGTACACTGATAGAAATAATAATGTTGATTTAACCATATGATCGTTGGTTGAAAAATTACGAGTATATTTCTAATAGAATACGTGTACTTCAATGATAAAGAATAGGAAATGCACTTACTGAAATATGGTAAATACAAGTTACTTATATTTGTGGTACAAAAATGTAATATATGTGTTGCTATTGTATGAAATGTGTAAATCTATTAAACACTTGCTTGAGGGAACTATCTCTGAAATGTTGCCGTTTAGCAATACCCTTTGTATGACTGATTTACCCGACTCGCTTTGTTTAGTTTACAACAGGCGCATCTTGATCGCGCCTGCGCGTCTACTTTCGTAAGCAACAAGAATCGGATGGCCAAAACAGACATCCTGTATGACTGTATCTATACCAGCAATAAAATAGAGTTGATTTAATCATAAATATTGTTGTACCACTTATTCATTTCTATCAGTGTAGAGGCTGGCTGAGCTTGGAGTTTCTTCATCGAAAAACGGTTCTGGCTACAGCCTGGTCAGTTCTAAATAGTACAGATTCTCTTATGCGACTCGTACATAAACATGAAGTCGTCAATGCTGCGGCGTTTCTATACCGTGCCGCAGATACGGCCGCAAAGGAGCTTGGCCTCCCATTTGATTCCAGCGACACTGCACATAGCCTAGCATCACTAAGACCTTCGGTGCTCAAAAGTCGTGTGCAGGAAGCAGAACATATGCCTCTACAAAGAGAACATGCTGACAAGCCCCTTCATGGTAAATTCTACGACATCATACGTAGAGAAGAGCTCTCGATGGGACTGACCAACATGTTTCTCAAGTCTGCTGGATTTAGATCGGTGACTTGGGGATTTCTTTTTGCCTGTCAAGACGGCGTTATAGGCACCTTAGTTTACCGCGAGCGCATAATGAATGCTCCTGTAGGCGATACAAACTGCCGAACGTGCAAGCAAATGCCAGAAACAATTGAACATGTTCTCAGTGGATGTTCAAAGTATGCACGGTACGGGTACATAGAGCGACATAATGCGTCTCTAAAAGTGTTATATTACCATCTTATGCAGTTTTGTGGTGTTTATCTATTGCCCATCATACCATACGCCCAGGGGGGACTGCAGTTCGTTAAGAATTATCACTGTAAGATTTACTGCAATTTCTCAATCTCCACCACTCAACGTATCAGTACTATGAAGCCTGATATTGTCCTCCAAGATCTGAAGACCAAGATAATTTACGTGATTGAATTCTCGGCACCAGCCCATGATAATATTACGGCAAAGGAGGAAGAAAAACGGACGAAATATCAAGCACTTCTTTTCGAGCTGAGCAGGCTATACCAAGGCTACAAATTACATCTAGTAGTTCTCATAATCGGCTGTCTTGGAGGTATGAAAGACTAATTTCTTAGCCAGCTCAACAAGATTTCGGCTTGCCAGCGTCAGGCTCATTCCATCGCGAACCGGATGCAAAAGGCTGCTCTTCTGGGATCACTTCATCTGGTCCATCAACACTGTTCCTCATAACATTCTACAAAGATTAGTAGCTTTAAAAAAGTATCCAGAGTTGAAAACTTCATCTCCAACTGTCCCGTCTGCCGCGTAACGTCATTCGCGGATAGAGACCTTACCCCAAAGAACAGTGTTGCACGATATTGTCTCGCTTAAATTTCCCACCCTTGCTTACCTTCTAGGACAGAAGGATCAGAAGTGGATGACGTACACGTTCCAGTTGCGTCAGAATTGATTGCTTTAAGGAAACATGATCGTAGCTTCCGGTGCCTACAAGCGGCAAGTCTCCCGAGCGGCATCTCTTCCTCAAGAGCATTTTCTAATAGTTCTACAGATGGCAAAACTGCGGCAAGTCTCCCCAGCGACATCTATCGCCGAAGAAAATTTGTTAAGTAATTCTAAAGATGGAAAAAATGCGGCAGGTCTCTCAAGCGGCATCTCTCCCCCAATAGCATTTTCTAATTAGTTCTACAGATGGCAAAACTGTGGCAAGTCTCCCCAGGGGCATCTCTCGGACAAGAAAATTTTCCATATAGTTGAAAAGATGGAAAAAATGCGGGAAGTCTCCCGAGCGGTACACTGTAAAAAAAATTTCTGGTAATTTTACCACTTTCAGAGTAGGTCCGATTATTACCTACTGCCAAAGTAACGTTTTCACTGACAAGAACGATTATCCACTTTTAGTATGGAATTCAACTTTTAGGTTACTTAAGTTTCCAGACAGATTCTGTAAAATTACAATGCATTATGAACATTGTGGATTTGTAGGTGATGGCATCCTAACCAAAAATATTCGTGTTTTTATTCAACATTGTAACTGTAGCATCTGCATGAGAAATGTGAATGATGGTATGCTACGTAGTTATCAACAAAATAAATTAACATATATACGAATATATATAAATAAATATTTTTAAATACATCCTTTAACTATATTTTTTATCAATTTTGTAAATAAATTTTTCCATAATTTATACCGTTCCGAAACACTCTTTGACAAATAATTGTTATTTTACCATTTTTTTCATTATTCTCCGTTAAGAGCTGTGCAAGTTTTACCAGCGTCAAGAAATTCAACACTCTGAAAGTAGGTCCATTAATTACCTACTCTGAAAGTCACAGATTCACAAGCAGAAACTGTACTTCTACAATGCCTTGTTATAGTGTCAGTCTAAAAGTGGTAAAGTTACATGATTGGTTGGAAATTCTAAATTGCAAGTGGGATTCACCCCATAATCAGAGTAGTGAAATTGCACTCATTTTTTGTTGGCAATTTTACCATTCTAAGTGGTACAATTTTTTTAATTTTTACAGTGTATCTCTCCCCCAAGAAAATTGTCTAAATAGTTCTAAAGATGGCAGAACTGCGGAAAGTCTTTTCAGTGGCATCTATCGCCCAAGAACAATTCCTTAATTATAAAAATTTGTAAAAATGAGGCAAGCCTTCCCAGAGCTATTTACTATTCCATCTGCACAATCAGTTTGCTATGATTTCATGGTAAGTAATTATGTAAATACTTAAAATATTAGTTTGCAAAACTGGGAAAATATTAAAACCGCGCAAGCCCTTAATAGATACAAATTATCCTGATAATATTTTTCAATTCTGTAAAATTAAAAGAATAAACGTAAATCACTATGGTATTCAGAAATCATATATTTACTTATTCATATACAAATTTTGTGGACAGCAGTAGTGATTGAAAAAGCATGAGGAAGGTGGGATTTGAGTGGTGAAAGATTCTGCAAAACATATCTCCTTTTTTGTACATGGCGCTTTTACTAAATAATAACATTTCAACTCAAATACAATTTTATTATGGCTTAATTTATACAGTGTTACTGTTCTATGTTCTTTTTATGGTTATATCACATGAAGCCCGAGGCTTTAACAGAAGGTTTAATGTTTTGTAAATGTTTTTCTTTAGAGTAAGGAAGTGGAAGTAAACTTATATTTTCCTTCAAAGAACTTTATGGTTCATTATGATTCCTTAAAGCATACATAAAGACCGGAATGCATCGAATGTATATCTTATTTATTTTTGAGTAATAATAATTTGCAAATAAACTAAAATATAGAAATTTTGATTTTTCGTTCCTTCATATAGATTTCAATTTTCAAAAAACTTGTGGATTGCAAAAGTGAATTTTTTTTCAAAATTGGCTCAAAGCTTGGAGTATAAACTCTGTTTTGATCATTTAATTCAATGGATTTGCTTATGAAGTGCTCGATATTAAGTTATTATATTACGTTCTGTTCATTAGGCCACGTTGTTCCGTTGTAATCGTTCTTGGGCGAGACATGCTGCTGGAGAGACTTGCTGCAGTTTTGTCAAATTTAAAACTACTTGGAAAATTTTCTGGGGCGAGAGGTACCCTTAGGGGGACTTGCCGCATTTTTTCCATCTTTAAGACTACTTGGAAAATTTTCTTAAGGGAGACATGCCGCTGGGGAGACTTGCCGCAGTTTTGCCATCTTTGCAACTACTTAGAAAATGTTCTTGGGCGAGAGATGCCGCTGAGGAGACTTGATGCAGTTTTGCCATCTTTAGAACTAGTTTGAAAATTTTCTTGGGCGAGAGATGCCGCTGGGGAGATTGCCGCAGTTTTGCCATCTTTGCAACTACTTAGAAAATGTTCTTGGGCGAGAGATGCCGCTGGAAAAACTTGCCGCAGTTTTGCCATCCTTACAACTGTATAGAAAATTTTCTTGTGTTAGAGATGCCGCTGCGGAGACTTGCCACAGTTTTGCCATCTGTAGAACTACTTAGAACAGGGGGGGGGGGGCGAGATGCCGCTCGGGCGACTTGCCGCATTTTTTCCATCCTTTCAACTACATGGAAAATTTTTTTTTGCGAGAGATGCCGCCGGGGAGACTTGCCACTGGTGAGAGATATCGTAGATGTGGCAATCCATCCTAGGAGACTTGTTGCAGATGTGAAAAGTAGCCCTGTGAGACTTGCCGTAGGATTGCCACTTTGATGTGAACTGGAAAATTTTTCCCGGATGAGAGATGCCACGAGGGAAACTTGCCGCGGGTAGGAGATGCCGCAGATGTGACAATTAGTCCTGTGAGGCTTGCTGCAGTTTTGCCATTTTAATATGGATTTGAAAATTTTCGCCGGATCAAAGATGCCGCCGGAGAGACTTGCCGCGGATGAGAGATGCCGCAAATGTAACAATTATCCCTGGGAGACTTGCCGCAGTTTTGCCACTTTGACGTGGTCTTGAAAAATTTTTTTTTCCGATTGTTTAGCCGAATTTGCAATTGACTCGCATTTCATTCGTCCAGCAGTTCCTCATATGGGTGGTTGTTAAGACCGATTGATTGGAACTTTCAAACGTAAGGTGAATGTAATTTTACAAAAGATCCATCCTATACTTTTTATTTGATCATGAAATAATACACACCTAAATTCGATTGCTTTCAAAACATGAGTATAGTGCCAATAGATTCAGTGTAGGATTTTTTAATTTAAAAACAATTTGAAATATTATAATCTTTTTCAACCTAAAAATTATTTCCAAACATATAATTTTATTATAGAAATGAAAATGTTAAGCTAATTGATGTTATATTAAAATTATTATTTTATTAACTATTAACTAATATCTATAGCAAGCGCGCGGGACCTTCCAGGGCTTCCATTTCAAGCTTTTGCAAGACACGGAACACTAATTTTCCTTATACATATTTCAATTTTGGTTTTCTCCTCCCCCATGCATTCTCTCTTCCCTTTTCTCTTCTAAGCTCCTTATCCACTTTTACCGTTTTCCACAACCACTCATGCCTTCTCCCATTCTGAAATGTTTCATCCTCGAACACCTGCACTCCTTTTTCAATTTGCCTAGATATTCTGGGACCCCTTCAATCTTGACGAATCTATACCATTTATTATATTTTAACTCCATAATTTTTTCCCACCTCTTCTCTTCCTGCTTCATACTCATTTCCCCTTCTACTACCTGCCTCTCCCTCCCCTTGTCACACATTGTCCATTCCCTCCTCTCTCTATTTAGTATTTCCTGCAGGCATACTTGTGCAACTTTGCTACTCTTACCACTCTTAACTTTTCTTGGAAATTCCAGACCCTTTTCCTCTGCCTTATCACCAATTTATCTCGCCCTGTTTCTTCTCTCAACATATAACCTGGACAGTTCCAGCTCACTCCCGTAACCCATCTCAGAAATCTCTCTTGCATGTTTCATACCTTTTTGTACTCCTTCCACCTCCAAATTTCCACTCCATAACACATAACTGACCATATCAGTGAATAAAACAACCATACTCTCATCTTCCAGTCCTCTTTGAATCTTCTTTTTCCAATCCCCCACACTTGCCCCATCACCTTACTTGCACTTTTAATCCTTTTTTTGACCTGAGGATCATTTCCGCGACCCGCTTCGAACCAGAATCCTAAATAACAAAATACCTCTACCATTTCCACCATTTGCCCATTTATCTTCCATACATTCTTGACTTCATTCTTTCTCTTCCTGAAACATACTATCTTTGTCTTCGTCACATTAATTGTCAGGTCTTTCTCTCTCACATACTCTTCGAATCCTTTCATTAGCAAGTTCATTCCACTTTCATTCTCTGCCAGAAGCACCACATCGTCCGCGTACACTAACGAGTATATTCTTTTATTTCCCAGAACTGTACCCCATTTACCTTTCTTTTCCATTTTCTCTTCTAGGTCTGCTAACAATATGCTAAACAACAACGGACTTAACGGGCACGCTTGCCTGAGACTCCTCCCTGTCCAGAACTCCTCTTCTTTCTGTTCACAGATCCTCACAGTTGTCTTCGTCTCCGTAAAGACCTCTTTTATCCTCTCAATCAGCTCTTCGCCCACTTCCCTTTTTTTGATTGCCTTCCACAAGACTGTCCTATTCACCGAGTCAAAAGCTGCCTTAAAATCTACGAAGAGTGCGAACAGTTTTCCTTTTTTTCCCCAGGTTCCTGTTGACTAGATAATTTAGAACAAAAATGTTGTCCACTGTCCCCATACCCTTCCTGAATCCTGTTTGATTGTGTGGAATACTTTCTTTCTGTTCTACCTGTTCTTCTAATCTCTTCCTAAGCACCTCCGCGTAAATTGTATACGTTACTGGCATGAAAGTGATTCCTCTATAATCTTCCACTATTCTGCCAAATTTCAACGCTTCATTCTCCATCCCATCATCTGCTGTCACCTTGTTTCTGTTTAACTTTTCAGTTGCTTGATTAAACTCCTCTCTGGTCACCTCATTCCCACCTTATATTCCTCCCTCCTTGATCTTGCTACCTTCGCCTCTCACCTTGCTATCCACTACTCCTAGTAATTTCTTGAAATATACCGCCCATTTATCCATAATCATCTCTTCATTTGATTCCTTTCTTGTTTTCTCCACTTCCTCCATGAACTGCACCTTCTCCTCCTGTCGTTTTACATCCAGTAATTTCTCGTGTTCCCTTTTTCTTTTATTATACACCTTTCTGTCTATCTCTCCTCTTCTCCAACTCTGTAACGATAACTTCATACGCTCTTTTCTCTCTATATATTCCACATCCCACCATCCTCTCTTCTCCCTTCTTTCTACCTGACTTGGCCTTCCCTATCTTCAATCAAAACATTCTCTTCTTCCATTAGTTCCGTATATTCCCTTAGCTTATTAACTCCCCATTTGCCCATCTTTGCTTTTTTCCCTGTCGCTTCCTCCTTCTTCCTTACCTCTCTTTTCCAATTCCCGCATTTCAACGTTGCAATGACCGGGAAGTGTTCTCACCCTATATCGTCCCCCACTTCCATTCTTTCTTACAGCCTCCTTATCCTTTTCTCGGCCAGAATGTAGTCTATTACTGTTTCCCCTTTTCCTGCAAACGTAATCTCGCCTTCCTCATCCCCTTCCGAGTTACCATTAAATGAACCATCCTGTTTCTCCCAGAATTTCCAACAGAGTCCTACTCTTCTGTTCCACGTGTTTGTTTTTCGATTTTCTCCTGAAACTCTCACTCTCTTCATCCCATATTTTCCCTCCCTGTTCCCCTTTCCAAGCATTCAGATCACCTCCTATCAACACCAATTCATCATCCTTTTTCGCCGCCCATTTCCTAATCACACTTCAACCGTCTTCTTCTCCCCTTCTCCTGTAAATGCAAACTATCCGC
>CAKNWW010154253.1:0-11691 GCA_932074435.1 Andricus kollari | reverse complement strand
AAAAACGGGAAATAGGCCTGTCTTTTTCAGATGCTATTTTGGCCCCTATTTATCGAAAATACTTCAAGCAGGGATCCATCGAAGTGAAATTTAATAAGATTTCTAACGGCTTTTTAAAAAAACTTTTCAACTCAATTTTTGGCATAGTTAGTCACTTCCTAAGAGAAGGCTGCGTCATATACTTTTACACCATTAATTTTTATTAGATATTTATATATAAATAAATTAAAATTGTATAAATATATTATTTATATACTATAATTCAATATATTTTTATGTAAATAAAATATTTATACAATATTCATGTATTTTTATACAATAAAAAAGTTAGTAAAAATTAATGATGTAAAAGTATCTGACGTCCTTTTAAGTACCTCAATATTTTGGTTGATCCTTTAGAACAGAAAGCAAAACATTGGGGACTAGAATTACTTTATCTTCTGCCTATAGAAAAAATACAAGTATAAACTAGTAATACCTCAAAATTAGATTAGTTAGTAGTTATAACAACGTGAATTCTGTAATCCTGTGTTTTTTTTGGACTGCAAGGTTTTAATAATAATGAAAAATAAATATCAAATGAAAAGTGTAAACCGAAATTTAGGGATAACTTAATAAAGATAATTTTTTCAGCATTAAATATATTCTTTTATTTTTGGTTAGTAACAGCAGTACAACGAAAATTGTCTAGCTTTGGATCAAATTGTTAAGAAAGCATGAAACTTTCTTTTTGTCCCAAAAAATGTTTTAGGATCGAAATCTGCAAAAAAAAATCTGAAAAAGTTAAAAATAAACAAAACGACGACCTTTTTTGTTTGAAAAATAATTAAATTTTGTTATTCAATATGCGAGATACGGAAAAAGAGTCCAAACAAAATTGTACATTTTTGAAACTACTCAAAACTCGGTGCAAAATATCGAAAAACAGAAAAGGAACTTTTTTTTGAACTCTTTGAAAAAAATTGTTTATTTTTATATCAAATTTCGCCATTTTGTTAATTTTAAACTTTTCTATATTTTCTTTGCCAATTTTGAAACAATAATAAACCCCTGATCAGAATCAAAAAGAAAAAGGTAAATATTCAGAACATATATCCTTATAATCAATTTTACGAACAGATCCTTTCTTATTTATTTTTTATGTCCGCGACTATTTTAAATAATCAGAATCAAACTTACGAAATGTCAATTTTATAAAAAGAATATTATAAAAAACGCCGATTTTCGATGCTTTCGAAAAATTGGAATAACTCTGGTTATGATAAACTACTGTATTTTTCTAGGTTGTGAAGCTATTTTTAGAATTTTTTCCTTAGATTCTGCCCTAAGTTCAATATTGGTTCAAAAAAGTCGAAAAATGTTATTGTTTTTATTATTTTCACATCATGTAGGTACAATCATTACTTGAATTGTTGCGACTTTTTTCCAAAATATTTTTATAAAATTGACATTTTAAACTTGGGCTTATTAGACGATATAAATCATCTATGATAACAGAATCGTCCAGAGAGGAAGTTCCCTTATAAAAGTAAATTTTTTTGGAAAATTTCAACTGGAAGAAGAAAATACAATACCGTTATTCATTAATACTGATAATATACTGATTTAAAATTAATAGATGTTTTATATATATTAAATACATGTTTTCTCATTATTTACAGACAAAGATGATAGTAGCCGTCGCTATAATAACAAAAATATTTCATATTTGGTTACTTCTACAGTAAGTTTTTTTGTTGCTGCATAAAGAATTAAAGTCTTAAAAGTTTCAATTTTTCCTTTAAGCAAATTCGAATTTGAACCTTTCAATATAAATTTCTGAACATTAAGTATTTCAAACAAAAATTTTGCAAGTGAAAAAATAATGTAAATTAAAAGTTATATTTCTCTTGCTTATTGTACACTACTCGTATTTAGAATCTTTTTTTCTTATTTTGACCTCTATATTCTTTAATTATTATTAATCGATACTTCATTTATTTTGTTTTAGTTGACAGAAGATTTCATTGCAATGAAGGAGAGTTTATAAAAATCAAGATCTTTGACCAATATCATCCACCAGGAACTGAAACTTCAGAAACTAGACGGTACAGATGCTCACACTGTTCAAGAAGTTTTACACACAAACATTTTGCAGCACGCCATGAAAAACATTATTGTACTTTTAATCCGCAATGTTCCAAATTTGAAGAAACGAAGTCTTTCGTTTGTGAGTCTTGTGGTTCCGGTTATAGTGTTATGCGAAATCTCATATATCATAAAAAACACGATTGTGGTAAAGTCCACGCGTGTCAAAAGTGTGGAAAAACATATTTACACCTAAGCAATCTCAAAAAACATTTGAAAGAAGATTGTCTAAATTAACGAATCCCTGTTTATGCTTAAATCTGGAAATATTTCGTATTTTTCAAAACCTAATTTTAACTAAGAAATGATAAAATATGTATACTTCCGATAGATAGTATCGGTCCAATATCCGGGTGACCTATTAAAAATTTGCTTGAAGGGTGATAGCGTCATCCAGAATATAGATAAAATTATTTTTCTTGAATCTTTGAAAAGCCTATTAAATTCTGCGTTAATTAAGCCCAAGTTTAAGCAATTTTGTATTATAGGTATTAAATAATCACGTGAGAAAGACAAAAATATAATTCCGAATTTTTAGGAATTTTGTACTTCGATGGAATTTTATTTTTGCCTTTCTCACGTGATAATTAAAAAATTTAATAAGATTTTCAAGGGTTGAACAAAATTAGCTACATTCTGGACGACGATATCCCCTTTCAAAATTAAGGCTAATTTTTAATAGGAAAAATTAGAGTAGAGCTTACAACTTTTATCCGAGTTGAGAATTTTTACTTATATTTATGTGCTTATATTATTACTTATATTTATTTAAAGCATAATTTTACAATGAATTTTTATTATATTAAAACATTAATTACTGAAAATGCCACTTCAAGATTCAAAATACTTTTCAAGAGGCAGATCTCGTTTATTCAACGGAATCAATTTTAAATAACTTAGAAAAATCGTTCGCTTATGATTTCGTTAGAAAAACTACATCGTTTTGTTGAAAAGTAGTCATGTTGTGAATTTCTTTATAAACTTCTTTATAAAACTAAAAGTTATTGTTCTTTTATTAAGTTTCCTCAGTGAAAGATTTTTCCAAAATATTTAAAGTTTATTCCGTTGAAAAAACGAAATCTGCTGGTTGAGAATTGACGATAATCCCTATTGTTTTATAAAATTTATTTAAATAAATAACAAATACTGTCGCATAAAAAGGCTCCTGATAAATAAAATCCTTTTGAGTCATTTGTTGACAATTAGTCAGTTTTTAAATTTGTTTATAAAAATGTCTATAAAATAAACAATCATTGTTGGAAAAGTGAAATACACATTACCTATTTTCGACAAATTTTTTATCAACTTTGCTAATGGAACGAAGTCTTTAGAGGGCGAAGTGGCTACAATATGCAATTGTATATTATATTTGTATACAACATTAACAATTATGTGGAATGTAAAAAAAATTAACTGAGCATTGTTTTTACATATATCGCCAACAAATAATTGAAAAATAATGTCTCCAAGTATTTTTAATCTTGAAGTAGCGCTATCACGTCAATCTTTTTGTTAAATGAATATTTATAAAAAAAAATTTTTATTAGCAAAAAAATTTATTTAACTTTCAAAAAATTCGCACATCTGATAAAAATTGTAAGCCTTATAGACAATTTCGTTGAGAAAATCCATCCCCATATGCACAAATCATGTACCTTACATGTAAATATAAAAATATTTTTAGGTTTTACTTAAGGTTCTTAATTACATTTATTTATCACTAGAATTCATTTTTCAGACAATACCAAAATCTTTTAGTTTATAGGACACATATTTGTATGAATGCTAAAATATATAAATTAATAAACCTTGATAAAAATATTTTAATGCACTCTGGTAAATTCTTCTACGCTATTGAATATAAATAATTATTGTTTTAGTATTAATTAAGTCTCATTCAGAAACCTTCTCTTACAGGAATTTTCTTATGTTTCATATTAATGTTTATAATACATCTCTACATTCATGATTACTGATTCGAATTTTATTTATTTTGTTTCAGGCACAGGAAGATTACATTTCAATGCAACACAGTTCCTAAAAATTAGAGCCTTCGCACAATATGAGTCGCGAATGATGGAAAGTTTAGGAGAGAGAATATTCAAATGTTCATATTGCGAAAAAACTTTTACACAGCAGCGTTATCAAACGCGTCATGAAATTCATCAATGTATTTTAAATCCAAATAATCCCAAAAACAAAGATCTCAAATCCTATACATGCAGGGTTTGTGGCGCGACTTATTCTCAAGAAAAGAGTTTAAATTTCCACATTCGGCATGATTGTAACAGAATTCACCACTGTGATAATTGTGGACAAACATTTTTACAATATTGTTCTTTAAAAACGCATTTAAAGAGTGGAACTTGTAAAATTTAATTCTTTATAGATTTGAATTTTAGTAGTGATTTAAATGTTAAGCAAATCGTTTTTTATGTCTTGAAAAGTTGCCTTTAACTAGTATTATTAATTTGCAATATAAAGTAGTTTTCAAAATTGAAAACACTTTCAAGATAAAGTAATAATAACTGTTTAGGTATTATAATATTAAACGAGTAGATGAATATGAACGTTGACTGTTAGTATATATATATATGAATATTGTTTATTTTATAAAATATAATTTCTCCATTTCATTCTGAACATCTGTTATTGAAAGAAATGATCAAGTCTTCTGTATATCTAGAAATCTTTTCTGTTTAAATACCTATATTGTAGATTTTTTATTGTATAAGAAATATACACTTTGCAAAATCCGTGTGCATTTATGATTCAACATATTTTGACATGTTTTTATTTTGGTTCTTATTTAGATGTTTTACCAATAATTTAAGAACAGCTCCTAATAAATTTCCTATGGAAATTAGATTATAATTTTATGGATTTCTTAAAATGAAGATATGTTTCTTCTTTTCAGCTAAACGAAAACATTTTTTTCAACTGTTTCGTAAAATTCATGCTAAAGGCGGTATTTTACAATTTCCTTGGAATTTTTTCAACATAAATTAATTTTATTCGATAAGTGACCATTTTTCAAGTATTTTTGTAATAATTTCAAATAGTTATTATTTTATGAAATTAATTACACAAATAAACAATCTTGTTTAAACAATTTTTTGCCCCTGTTACGCGTGGAAATTTATTATTTTCTGGAATTAGTGACTCAATTAATGAATATTAAGAGTAATTTTTTTTTCCTAAGGATATTTGGCAATTATTTAAGCAATTTTTATTTGTTTGAATAATTTTTTTTCCTACAAATCGTGAAGGGTTATTATTTTCTGCACTTGATGGCACTATTAACGAAAGTTAAGAGTAATAGTGGTTTGCGTAAGATATTTGGCAACAACTTAAATAATTAATAATCATTCATTTGCGCCTTTTCATGAAAAGAGTGGATAAAAGTCAAGGTTTTTTCGAATCTCTTACACTGTGTCGCTTATTATTTAAATAATTGCCAAATATCGTCAAAAAAATATATTTCTCTCAGCGTTCGTTAAGGGTGTCATTTATTCTACAAAATAATAACTTTTCACGCTTTACAGGGAAAAAATTGTTTAAACAGGTTAAAATTGCTGAAATAATTTCCAAATATCCTTCAGAATTATCATTACTCTTGACATACGTTAATTGGGTCATTAATTTGAAGAAAAAAATAACAATTCGAAATTAGTTAGAAATACTTGGAATCTTGTAATTTATCCAATAAAAGTAAGTCATGATGAAAAAATTCCAAATAATACCGTCCTCAGTATGGATTTTACATAAAACTGCTATTTTGCATTTTTGGGATTATTTTCCGGGCACAATAAAAGGGGATTCGCGGGATTAAAATAAAAAAATTATTGCGTTGAAATTATTCCTGGAGCAAATCTTAAGTGGTGAATAAAATGTAATTTACAAAAAGTACTTATTTTTCCCCTCTTTTCAAAAACTGAGATTTTGCCTATTTAAAAACCGATGTTAATTTAAAAAAACTGGGAGCACGGGGGGATTTTGACCGATTCGAAAAAATATAATGGCTTTTTCCGGAAAACGAACAAGTGGGGGGGGGCGATCACAAAAAATCGAATATCGAATTATGGTACCACTCTAGCATCATATTATAATAGATTATTACAAGAATAATAATAAGTTCATTGTACCTCAATAGTAGATAAATAAATGGGTTGTATATCATTTGTTGAAGGGATGACAAATATTTTCATTTTGACTAAATTTGATTCTCTTTTCGAATTTATTTTTCTTCCAGACAATATTTAACCTAGACTTTATGTAACCTTTATAATTTATGTTTTGTTTCTTTCTATTTAGTACGTTTTATTAAAATGTAGCTTAAAGAATTCATAGTAAGAAAGTTAGTGTCAGTTTTCCAAAAGAAGTTAAATCTGGTAATCTTTTGATTTTCAAGCATGCTTTTAATAAAATCTCTATCTTTTTAAATTTTACTAACAAATTTTGTATTTATTTTATTACAGGATATATGATGAGCTCATTGGGTGAGAAATTTCAAACACAAGAGTCAGACGTTGAGGTATACAGATGTCGATACTGTCTTAAAAGTTTTGGACAAGAACATTTTCGAAGTCGACATGAAAGAAATACATGCATTTTAAATCCACTTAATGACCAACAAAGAACTCAAAATTTGTACACATGCAATGTTTGCAGTGCCAGTTACATCCGAAAGCGTCATCTTCAAGATCATCAGAGAGACGATTGTGGAAAAACCCACATATGTGCAAAATGTGGTCGCATATATTCAGAAAAAAGTAGTTTGAGAAGGCATATGCGTACTGTGAATTGTACTCCACGGTTTTCTATGGCTATCTAATAATTTTTTTTTTAGTTTAACAGACAAAAAGTCGGTAAAAGATGTAAGAATTTATTTTTTAATAGTATTTATGCAGTATTATTTAAATTTTATAATATTATTCCACCAGTGACGGAAGTTGAGCTATTTTGTTTCTTCCTCTTGATTAAGTTACGAATAACTTAAAACAGGCACAGAGAGGGTTCATGATGATTTAAATGAACACGTTCAACTATTTAACATAATGATTCTTAAACTGGTCCATGAGCAGAGAAAAAACAAAGTGTAATATTACCCGATTTCAGAGTAATTTTCACCTGTAACAAAAAGTACCTTCACGTGGTAAGATTTACCCCCATATTGAATATGGTTACCATGTGTTAAAGTTAATGTATTTTCTTTTGTTTCCATATGAAAGTTTTATATGCTTTATGTAAAATTTGACGTTGACTTTGACTTTGACCTTGTACAAAAATTGTCCTTATAACCCAAATAAACTATGAGTAAAAAAATCCTATGTTTTATTATTTCGAAATTGATACCAAAAGCAAACCATATTTATGCCATAATAAAAAAAAGCATTAATAAATTAGAAATATATTTCGGATTTAAGCTCTCAAGCACATGAGAAAATTTATTTTGTTGTATCTACTTGTTTTTCTTATTTTATAATTTAAAAAAGTAGGCTTTTGGCTGAAACATTACACTTTTATTTTTACAGGAAGAGGTTTCGGATACATACATGTACATAGAACGTATACGTGCAATCATCAATATTTCCTGTCTATGAAGAGAATTCTTTTAACCTTCGACATCGAACTTACAGGTTTCACCACTTTTCCAAAAATGTCTTTCTTTCTAAATTATGACTAATGAACATTTATTTTGTTACAGAAACTCTGAAGGCACTCACTAAAAATTTACCGATCATAAGACTTAGAAGAATTGAGGATCTTCAATCACCGAAAAAGAAAGTGCAAGCAGTTGTATACAAATGCCAATACTGTTTTACGAGTTTTGCAGAAAATCATCTTCGAAAGGAACATGAAATTGATACTTGTATATTCAATCCTCAAATACAGATTCAATACCAATACAGAGAAGAGTAGTCTAAGAAGACATTTTCGTACCATCTTCTGTGTTCCATAATTTTTCGCATCGTTATTAATTATTATTTTAATTTTAAGAAAGACACCATTAAGATAAGCTATTCAGATGTTCCCTTTCCTATGAGTTGCGGATTTAAAAAAAAATTAAATCCTATTATTTTGTCATCCCCCTTTTCTGTTCTGTTCTGTTGTTCTGGCACCAGTTATTGGCAACCCCCTCTAATTTGTTTCAAACAATAGGAAAATGCAAATATTTATTATATTTTAATCACATGAGAGTAATTCTAACAGAGTACGTTAAATATTTGGATTTTCCTATTGTTTAAAGCAAATTAGATGTGGGGGAGGAGCCAATAACTCGTGCCAGTCTCAACCACTGCTCTTACCCTATTTGACATTGAAAATGACAAAATGTGACTTTAGACGTAAGATACCGTAAAAAGGGGATAATGGTGACTGTGTGGGGTAAAGCGGGACCATAGGAATTTATCATTTCATGACGTGAGGTAGCTTTTTCTGGATAAAAAACTTTGTCCCGCTTTACCCCATATTAGGGTACTCATTAGGGTAATCAATAGAGATCAGTGATTTTAAGAATAGGTCTCTCAATTTGAATTGAGTTCCTCTATAACTTGAGATGATATATAAACTACACTAATCTTAACATATGACCAGCAATATGGAAAACACACCACATAAAATTTGTTCATTAAATTTACCAATTATTCTTCTGGTAAATCGGCACAATCTTCACCTATTGCAATTTTCTCTAAAATTAATATTTTAAAACTTAACAATTGTTTAAAGTGTACTCAATATATATTATCTGTTTAAGTATACTTAAAAATAGAAACATGTAAAACGCCATATGTTTTGTACTGATAGATGTTATATTTTCCATTGTTTTTTATGTTATACCTTTCATGAGGTATTGATCAAACCTATTGAATTTTAGAGGTCACTTGTTTTTTATCTGTTTTTCATTACTTCACATTTAGAACAAGTGACATTTAAAATTTAAGATAGAGCCTTATAGTTTTAGGGTCACAATTTGTGGTATATGAGCCAAGAAATGGTTCCCCTTTGCTTCTTTTTCAAACTAGCTTCCAATGAAAGAAAGCGACAATTGGTTTATATAAAATTGGACACTTTATTCTTAAAAGATGTTGAAAAATGAGAAGCGAATAAATCTTTTGAGGAAGCAACAGAGAAAGTAAAATCATTAAAATTCATTAATAATTGTCATGAATGAGATGTTGCTCCGGATGTTGCTCTTGCTCTCGTAGAGGATAACGAAAAACATTTTCCAGCTGCAAGAATCAAAACAATTGAAAAGTGGTTTAAAATAAATTCAGAAAGTGTGGAAGCTTAGCCTATGAAGTTTCATGAGAGATATGTTATAAAAAGCAATTGGAAACATAACATTCAGCAATACAAAACATATTGTCCTTTACATGTTTTTATTGTTGAACGTTCTTTAAAAACTAATAAATATTCAGTACTTTTTAAGCAATTATTAACTTTCAAAATATTGAGCTTAGAAAAAATTGTCCTAGAAGAATACTATTGCATGAAGAATACTTTATTGGTCATATGTTGAGCTTCTTGTAATTCATCAATCATTTCAAATTATAGAGGAACTCAATCCGAAATCAGAGACATATACTTAAAATCAATTATCTCTATTAGTGCCACTCATCGCTTATTTATTTTATTTAACATATATAGAATTTTAATTGCTCTCTTAAAGTCGGTAAACTGATAGTTTGGAAGAAAATACCGTTGGGTCAATTTCGACCCCACAGAGTATTAAAAAAAGTTACAATGCATTTACTTGTGTTAGCTGCGGTTCCAGTTTTCCCTTGAGACGCAGATTGAATTATTATATTAAAGCTGACTGCTTTGCAAATATGCAAAGTGATTCGTATTGTTATTTATTTGCATTATGCTTATAAAAATATATATTTAACAATCAGTACATTGACAGCACTGTTTTATTAAATCAATAAAAAAATTCGTTTTGGTATTTGTATAACATTTTTTTTTGTCCCGACAAATTTTTATTATTTCAATAAAACGTTTTTCTACCCAACAAATATTTAGTCAATTT
The DNA here is from genome assembly GCA_932074435.1 of Andricus kollari. Taxonomy (NCBI): domain Eukaryota; kingdom Metazoa; phylum Arthropoda; class Insecta; order Hymenoptera; family Cynipidae; genus Andricus; species Andricus kollari. The sequence continues at coordinate 1,532 of CAKNWW010154253.1, read as the reverse complement.
AAAAGAATGGATTTTTGTTTTGTTTTATCAAAACAGTTTTCTCGGTATGAATACTACTTCCAGAGGATTATAATTATAAAAAAGATGTCTAATAATTTGTTTATTCAATTCTTATTCTTTTAACTTAGCTACTACTACAATAAAGAATTGAATACAAGAAAATTGAAGAATTTATGTTTATATTTAATCGATTTAATTACAAATATTGGTTAACTCTTTTTTATTTTACTATTCTGACATATTTTTGATAACTTGAGTAACAAATTTTACATTAACGTGCGTTCATTTATTTTCGAAGCAAGAGAAAAAATATTTTAGCACTATTAAGATAGTTTTCAAAATTTATATTTTCCCTGTGGAAGAATTAATTTGCCTACGCAAATTAGAACGCCCCCTAATGATAATAAGTTTTGCATGCATGAATAGAAAATAATTCTTGAACTAAAATTCATTTTAGCTTGCATCATATGACATATTTTCGTTTTTATTATGTCTGCAATATTTGTATTGGCATAACTCCATTTAGCCCATCTCTTTTTGTATGTTTCTTTGTGAATTATTAGCAATTAATTCTTTATTGATTTTGTTACAGGAAACATGATAGCGGCATTCAGCAGCGAATTACCGATTATGGGAGTTGAAAATATTGAGTACCTTCCATTGCCAAGAAAATCAGTCTCAGAATATGGTGTTTACAACTGTCAATACTGTAACAAGAGTTTCGGACAATACCATTCTCGAAGGCGGCATGAATTTCATTACTGTTTTTTGAATCCACAAGTTCACCAACAAAAAAAGCGAAATTTGTTCACTTGTGAAGTATGTGGTGCCAGTTATACCCGAAAAGTACATCTTAAAAGTCACGAAAAAGATGATTGTGGCAAAGTACACCAATGTGGAAACTGTGGTCGGATATATTCAGAAAAAAGTGGCCTGAGAAGACATTTGCGTACCGTAAAATGTACTCCATGTGATCTCTAGTGACACAATAATTATTATTTTTAGTTTATTATTTTTAATAAATCTTGAGCTTATCAAGCCTGCATTGTTTCTTTCTTATATTGGGTAGTGCCCGACCGGGAATCGGAAGGCCTAGGGTTTGATTCCCAGACGGAGTGAAACAGGATCTTTTTTCACGAAAAATTGTAGACTTTCTTATCTCATTGATTTGTTATGATTATGCAGAGATATTTCTATTTCGAAATATAATTAAACCGATGACTTTACAATTATTTAATTGGATTCTACTACTTTAACAAACTGATATTAGGGACAAGATAGGTTTAACTTACAGATTGTAACAAAATTCTTATTTCTTCCAATAATTGAATCTTGCATTATATATATACAAAAATAAAACATTTCAAAAATTAACCGATGAGTTATATTTGTAAGTTTTCTCATTAATAATTAACTTTTATCTTCGTACCCTACATCACAGGGAAACGTTATTTGTAGACGTAGAGATAATTAAGAAATTCGCTTGTTGTAGTGTAGAATTCACACTACCGCGGGCAATTTGTGTTCAGGTA
>CAKNWW010154219.1:0-11494 GCA_932074435.1 Andricus kollari | reverse complement strand
ACTTGTTGTGATTAAATTAATATGGTACTCCTAAGCCGACCTCAGCAGAAAAAACTTCACTTTACTGGATACGGGACTGAGAAAATTTTTGTTTGCTGAGGTCGGCTTAGGAGTACCATATTAATTTAATCACAACAAGTGAGAAGCCGCAGCTACATATGGCTTTATAGAAAGTACTCGCGTTTGTTCGGTCATTTGGCCAGACGAGATGAAAACTGCAGAAAACCGACCACTTCCCGAGTTCAGGCGGCTTCTCGCCAGTCAAGTTTGAAGGCATACATTCGTCCCTGCCCATAGAGTGCATTCAATCATCCTCAGCCGTCCAGCTTCATGCTCGAAATTGGCTAAATCGCAGCGAATACACAACCCGGTCGTACTTCGCAGATGGTCATCCATCCGTGTGCTATCCGCGCCCGAAATGGCAGGACATGTGGACTCTTCTTGAGTCAAGATTCACCTCAAAGTTCTATTGCACTATAAAAAATTCATATTGGTATGTATTTTGCAGTATTGCCCCCCCCCCACATATACAGGGTATCCAAAAAGTAACGAAGCACCTAAATATTTTTCTAGGTAAAATATTTTTCAAAAAGGTCAAGGTCATTCTTGAAGTAACTTTTAACAAAGAATCCAGTGGTGACCTTGAATTTGACCTTGAGCTTGACCTTCAGGGTGATCTCAAGGTCAACTTTGTTTTTTCAATTGGGAACCCCTATTTTCGACAACGGCAATCGAAAGAGCGGAAAATTTTGCGTCTAAACATAAACTCAGGTCGGGGGTCAAGTATGACCTTGAAATTCAGCTGAAGGTTATTAGGCTTGATTCAGGTATGGGGCGGGTCCAATCTGTACTGCTACGGCTCAGATGTTTACGAAAAACTTCGAGGTCATTCTTGGAGTAAATTTTAACGAGGAATCCAGCGGTGACCTTGAATTTGACCTTGATCTCAACCTTCAAATTTATTTCAAGGTCAACTTTGTTTTTCCAAGTGGGAACCCGTATTTTTGATAACGGCAATCGAAAGAGCAGAAAATTTTGCGTCTAAACATAAACTCAGGTCGTGGGTCAAGGATGACCTTGCACTTCAGCTGAAGGTTATTAGGCTTGACCCAGGTATGGGGCGGGTCCAATCTATACTGCTTCGGCTCAGGTGTTTACGAAAAAGGCCTATGTCATTCTTGGTGTAACTTTTAAGGAGGAATCCTGTGGTGACCTTTAATTTGACCTTCGAGGTCAAAAACAAAATTTTATAAGTAACAAAATTATAAAAATGGAAAAAAAATCAAATTATAAATTTATTTATTCATTATTTTATCAAATTTTTTGTGAAAAAAGTTAAAACTATACTTTCATCGACTTTTTTATTATTTGTGGGTTTGATGCTAACATAACTAATATTCAGTCCGCACATTTTTTTTCTTCATTTTTTTAATTTGATTTTTTTGTTATAAAAATTTTTTTTTCAAATATTTTTTTTTGATTGTGAAGATCAATTTAAAGGTCAAATTAAAGATCACCACAGGATTCCTCGTTAAAAGTTACTCCAAGAATGACCTCGACGTTTTTCGTAAACACCTGAGCCGAAGCAGTACAGATTGGACCGGGCCCCATACCTGGGTCAAGCCTAATAACCTTCAGCTGAAGTTCAAGGTCATGCTTGACTCATGACCTGAGTTTATGTTTGGACGCAAAATTTTCTTCTCTTTCGATTGCCGTTGTCAGCAATAGGGGTTCTCAATTGAAAAAAAAAACAAAGTTGGCCTTGGAAAAACCTAGAATGTCAAGGTCAAATTCAAGGTCACCACTGGATTCCTGGTTAAAATTTACTTCAAGAATGACCTCGACGTTTTTCGTTATCACCTGAGCCGCAGCAGTACAGATTGGACCCGCCCCATACATGGGTCAAGCCTAATAACCTTCAGCTGAAGTTCAAGGTCACCCTTGACCTACGACCTGAGTACATGTTTGGACGTAAAATTTCCCGCTCATTCGATTGCCGTTGTCACAAATAGGGGTTCCCATTTAAAAAAGCAAAGTTGACCCTGAAATAACCTTGAGGGTCAAGCTCGAGGTCAAATTCAAGGTCACCACTGGATTCCCTGTTAAAATTTACTTTAAGAATGACCTTGACCTTTTTGAAAAATATTTTACCTGGAAAATCATTCAGGTGTTTCGTTACGTTTTGGACACCCTGTATATGTGTATATGTTACAAGCAAAGTATATAATCCGGCAATATATATAATCCCTAGGCATTATATATAATGCCCAACAGAGTCCAGGCAAAGTATGTAATACTCTCTATTATACAGATTGCCTAAGCATTATATATAATGCCCAGAAGAGATCAGGCAAAGTGTGATTTTGATTTTCTTGAAACAAATGTTTAAATATAGTTTACGATGTGCTCTAAAAGCCCAGTAAATGGAAAAATAGGATCTCCGTTAGTTTTCGAGAAATAATTAAAAATGCATTGGATTTTTTTTTTAATTTTTCAAATACGAATCAAAACTTATTTTTTTAATATTGTCTAGAAGTCTGTTTTATTGGGCCTCAAACAATCCAATAAGTGGAAAATTGTGTTTTGCGATAATACTGCGTCACTACTTTCTGTTATTAATTAGATATTTATATACATCAATTAAACAATTAATGATAGTTTTTAGGAATTTTCACTCAGAATATTTTACTTTGAATAATGCTAGAAAGTTGTGGTTTTCGATGAAATATTCAACATTTTTTCCACTTTTCAATTACTGTGAGGTGATGATGGATTCAATTTAACAAATCTAATGTTTTTGTAACAAGTTTTTATTGTTTATAACTATCTTCTCCTACAGTTATGTTAGATAGTTACGGTTTCTTTTCTGAAATTTTCAACTTATAGTCCACTTTGTACTTAGAGTAAAGTAATAACTAATCCAAATGCGAAAAGTGAACAAAAAGTTCAGAAAAAACCCGCAACTAACAAGCAGTAATAAAAAGATAGTTATAAAAAATAATTGTTTATTTAAACAATTATGTTTGCTAAATCGCATCCATTATTACCTAACACTAATTGAAAAGTGGATCAAAAGTGGAAAATTATAGAAAAAACTGCAACTTTCTAGCATTATTCTAAGAGAATGTTGTAATAAATAATAATAAATTGTTTAAACAATTATTTATGTTATATTAAATTTATTATCGATTCGCTTTAACTGAACAGTTGATAATAAGTTGAAAAATTGGGAAAAAACCGCTACTTTATAACTCAAGACTAAAATAAAATTGCTAAAAATAATAATAAATTGTTTGAATAATTTATATAAACAATTTATTATCATTAAAAAGTAGTATTACTATTCATTCGTATTTAAAAAAACCGCAAAAAATTGGATCCCTTCAAAACAGACTTATGGGTGATATTTAAAAAATAAGTTTTTATTCGTATTGAATGGTTAATTTTAAAGAAAAATGTTGAATATTAACTTGATTTAACTAATATTAACGATTTTGAATCAAATTTATAAAAATGTATAATTTCCTTATGGGCCCGGGCCTTGTAAGTAATGTCAGACCTAACTCAGGTAATGAATATATATTATTCCGATGACAATTTAGTTAAATTGAAATTTACAATTTAATCTAAATTACTTGCAAACTGGCATGTAATTAAAATCGAAGGTCTCATACAAATTTGCCGACGTTCTCCGCCCACTTTGACGAGACGAACGTACAGGTATAAATTTGGACCACCCTATTCTTGCACTGATTCAGGACGTTTTTTTTTTAAATGCGAAAATCTTTGATAAATGGCACTTTTTAAAATTAAAAAAAATCAACTTTTTTGTTAAATAAAGAAGTGTTTGTGCATGAAAAACAAAGTTAAGTGTCAAGCAAAATTTCATTCCCGTATGCCATGATTTTAATAAATAGCGAGTAAACGTCTGTTAAATTCTATAAGTGTTCGTCAATTTATCATGCTTTTCTTTAACTGTATCATTATATTCGAAATCAAAATTATATACTTCACCTATCTCGTACCAGGCATTATATATATGGCCTAGGGATTATATAAAATGCCTAGACAATGTATATAATATGCATTCGATTATAGTTATTTGCATAGTTTATTTGCCTGAAATAGCCAGGCATTATATATAATGCATAGGGATTATATATAATGCCTGGATTATATACTTTGCCTGTAACATATATATAATAAATTTTTAACTCTGTTAATTAGACGAACGTGAAGACTTATCGAAATTAGTTTCAGAAAATGAAATTTGCTTGTAACAAAAAGTATTAGTTACTATAAAGTATTACAAACATACAAATATATAATTTCGTGAGAGTCTAAAATTTTGTAGTCCGAAATCGTCTGTAATAGAAAATTAACTTCTTTTGCTCAACATAATTTCCAGTTTATTAACCTAATATTTTGAAAGTTTTAAGAATAAACTCCAATGCTTGTTTAAACAATATTATTCTCCAATGTATTATTGATCAAAATTCCTACTTTTTTCATTTCTGGCTAGAAACTCATCTCTTTTTATTCAAAATTTTAGTATTTCATTCAAACTCAAATTATTTGCAAGAAACTTAACAATTTCGTAGGAAATCCATTCTTTTTGATTTTTGATTTTTTTCTTTTGTGGTTTGAAGGTTCATCTTATTCTGTAGAAATTTAATCTTTTTGTTGGAATGGGATTGTCTGGTTGATAATTCATCATTTTCCGTTAAAAATTAACCTTTTTATAGGAATTTAACCTATTTATTTTTTAACTTAAACTTTTTTGCATAAAATTCGTATATCAAGCTAGAAAATGCAACGATTTGGTAGAAAATTCGACTGCTTGATCGAAAGCGGAACTACTACTTTGATAAAAATCCATTTTTTAAGTTTATAATTAAACTATTCGGTTAAAAATTTATCTATTGGTAGAAAATTTATTTTCTTGTTTTAAAATTAAACTATTTGTTTTCAAATTTCTGTATTTCGTTGAATATTCTTTTTTTTATTGGGTACGACTTTTCAAATGCAAATCAATGAATTCCATTTTCCGTTAAAAATTGATTACAGTACAATACTATCATGCACTCGTAAGCCTAACTCGTCTCACGTTATTTTTTTATGACCCCTGAATAAATTCAAGAACAAAATTCAGGCGGAAAATATTACGTAAGATAGGGAAGGAGGGTCAAGACTTGTCGACACTAATAACGAAGGCTACGTGGTTCAAAATATCAGAAAAAAACTTCAAGCAATTTATGCACGGATCCTTGTCACAAATTTAGTGAAAAAGTTACATTGTAGCTTTTTAATGACTGAGTTTCTTTTTTCTACATGTGACTTTTAACGTAACATAGTTACTCCTTTCGCAGTAACTTGTATCTTTAAGTCACTTTTTCGCTTCTTTTCATTTCTGTATTGCCATAATTATCTCCTTTTTAAGAGAGAGGTGAGTTGTAAGATTAACCGAAATTTGAAATAAGACGCAGCAGAATAAGAAGGAGGGAATGAATCTTTGATTCTCTGAGTCTTTGAATACTTTTGAACTTTCTTCAAACATCAAAATATTATTTTTGCATAACATGCCCATCGCAATTTCGACTTTCAAAAAATAGTATATTTCCAAATTTCAATCGTTGACAATTGTAATTACATCAACGACCTTAAATTATGGGCAGTTTTTATTGTGAAGCGTTCCAGAAATCGTTTATAATGAAACAATTTTGAATGAAAAGTCTTCAAAATTAAATAAATTAAAACTTGCAGCTTTTGAAATGCAACATTTTTTCAATGGAAAATATTTTAAATTGTACGATTTCAAACGGAAGACATTAAATTGAAAGAATGTTATTTTCAATGAAATTTTAAGTCAGGAGCCCTCAAAATTGAATCATTTCAAAGAGGTATCGGAAATGAAATAAAACATAAAACATTTAACGTACATTGTAAACTATAATCAAATGATCTCGAAAAAACTTGAATATAAAACAATTTTGTAAGCCTTTTGCAATTTAAATATACAATTTTAAATATTTGAATTTAAAATTACTCGATTGAAACAATGTGAATTGGAAATTTTACAATTTCGTACATTTTATTGATAAATAATTTCACACATAAGAAATTACAGTTGAATTAAACATTTATGTCTTTCCAAATCGTAAGGGGTATAACCGGATAAGCATGCCAAAAATGCCCCCAAATGTAATCAAATGTTGAGTCAGCCATTTAAAACCATACAATCGAAAAAAAAATTTCTAAATTTCAAACCGTTAGCCACAATATTGGATGAGTTAGGGGGGGTGGGGGTGAAGTTTTTTTTTTGTGTTAATTATTTTCTTTGTTTCCATCGCTAGAAAAAATCTGAAAAATGCACAGGACTTCTTTTATTCATTTTCAACGTAGGGGAGAAGCGGGTAATGCGGCGCGCATAACATATATCAATCGGTAAATAGAAGAAAAAAATTCGACAATGTAGTGGAAAAATATGTAATACGTAGATCAATATCTGAGCTTTGCTTTCTTCATATGAAAAATCCAATCGCCAACAATTAAAATACTTAATTATTAAGACTTCTAAAAAAGTCCACGTGCGTCACCTTACCCTACCAGTCGGGTAATGCAGCGCGCAATATTAATTTTATCTGTGTGCAAATTAAAAGTAATTTTCTTTCAATCGAACGCACAATTTCAGGAAAATCAGATCTCTATATTCATTTGCAGTTTGAAAAAATAAATTTGAGGTTCTATTTTTGGAGTGATTGCCATCCAAAGCTGTCAACATACACGATTGAATATTTTGACATTTTACCATTAAAATCGCCGTCCGCGCCACATTTCCCGCTTGTGCATGGACTTGAAACAAGACTTTTATGTGCAGATATTATATAACTTTACCTATTTGTGACACATGAAATCCTTTGGAATAGTCAGAAGATCAATATTAACAAAGTTTTAATACATTTGAACGAAAATAGTGTAAGCTTAAATGATTTTTTCGAAGCTGTCATAATAGACGAGAAATACACAAACCAAACTTTTAAATTTGAAAATTAAACAATTATTTCGAATAGCCTAATTTTATCACTATTTGATATTGCATTCATATTTGCATATACTGAACCAAACCTCACTCGTTAATAATAGGTAGATTTTTTGAAAATCCACCGCGCCGCATTTCGCGCCGCGCCGCTTTAACCGCTTTTCCCCTACACGCTTTTTTCGAAAAAATTCGGGCAAGAAATTCAAGCTCAAAAAAATTTTCAAACTTTTTGTTTGAATTTTTTGTGTGTAAAAAGTCAAGTACTACCTGAGTTTTTTCACCAGAGAATAGTCACCCAAAAAGCTATTATTGTTAATTTCTTCAGATTTTTCATTTTGGGGGATCTTAGTGAAAAAAAATTAAAAACTGCAATTTTCACATATTCCAAGTCCTCAGGCCTATTGATACCTCAAAATTTCCGCCGGTCTGATGATTCTCGACAAACATCGACCATAAGCTGAATAGTACACTGCCGTCGGAAATTGTCGGTACGATCAGCGAAAACTATTGAAAATAACTGCTGACTTTAAAACGTGATTACTCGTTAAAAAAAAAATAATTTTTTCAACAATCGTTAGAAAGCTTAGCAAATTAAGCCCAAAATGAGCCCAAATAGAGATATTTTTGACCTTTTGAAGAGAATATACCACGTGAGAAGTTATAAAAAAATGCAAAAATTTCTCGAATATTGTAGCTCTAATTCAGCTTATGACAGGACCTAGGTTCTAAGGCCTTATCTATAATTTAACCCAATAAAACTTGAAAAATCTCCACGGGTTCTCGAGATACGTCTTAAAATGTCCAAGTCTCAAACTTCAATTTTCAGTCGACGATTCCCGCTGTCGATCGCGAAAGCGGTTATCGTCAAAAATTTCTCAGATTTCGTTTCTTACCTTCAACTCGTGTTGTGACTTACTATAGACAAAAAATAATTTACTGTTGAAAAAAACTAAAACTGACAGGACGTAACTTGTCTGATCAATAAGAATTCAAAAAATAATAAAAATGTAATGTGAAGATAACGCGTCAACTCTCTTCTTTCGAGCAAGAGATATGCATAAAATCATAATAAAATACGAAATGCAAGATATAAAAAAACTATTGCCTATCTATATGTTAACAAATAATGATCTAAAATTGAGTCCAATCAATAATTAAACAGCCTTTGAGACTGTTCTCTGAATTTTCATTTTCTCCGATTCTGATTCTCCTTTGAAGTAGCATACAGTAGAGAATTGTGCCAAACTTTTTTCTGTTCATCAAAAATATAATAAGGTTCCATTGATATCGTCAGTCATCAAATTGATCAAATTTAAATATTTTGGTATTTCTCTGATATTCTAGGATGCTTTTACTTCAAATTATTCAATAATGGGTATTCTAATTAAATAGTAACTTTATTAATAAATGAGAGTTAGAGTACGCTTAGTTCACTTTTTCCAATTTTGAGTTTATAGTATTTTCGTATTCAGAACGTGTCAAAGAATGTTGAAATACAAATGCCGTGGTCACATTCAGCTTACAAACTGTGAAATCATTACTGAAAAATATGGATTTTAATTAGGTTTCAGGCCAATATTATGTTATCTGTCTATAAAACGGGATTTTAAACTAGAAAAAAGACGGAGAAAAACAGCAGTCAAGTTAAAAATTATATTCGAATATTTTTCATTCAGAACACAAAAGTTTTCCTTTTTATAATCTTCTTTAATGTCCAAATTGATTACTTAATATTTCTTGGCCATATGTGCATTTTATTTTGAGGTTTGACATTATCCGTTAGGGTTATGTGACAATTTGAAAAAATCATCATAATCTAAAATAACGATGACTTAATCGTTGCCAAAGATTGGCAGATACTGTTCTATTTAATTAGTCATGGTCTTTCTTATGCAGGCGACCTTAATATTCAAAAAATGAACAAGGATAATTGCAGCATAAATTTCAGAATATAATTCGTAATTGACTATTTCTTTACCTCCGCTTATCATTTAGTTAAAACGCATATAGGGAATAAATTTGCTTTGATATGAAATCAAAGAAAAATGCTAATTTCAAAGAGTAAATTTCAGTGCAATAAATTCTTTATTTTTGGTCCGGAACATATACAAGAATTTATGATTTGCCTGTGTGGACTTGGTTTCAAGTCTTTAGAAGTGGGAACTTTCCTCCTTCACAGTTTCCATTGACATCTGGAAATATGTATAAAAATTTAATATTCTTATCATTAATATAAATAAAAACTTTGAAAAATTGTATCGAAAGACTCGCTCAACATCGTCATACGCAATAATTTTATTCCCGTTATTTATATATGACACTTGCTGTTCCTTGAGAGAAAAACTCTTCCATTTTTTATTGTTTACTATTGGATAGATGTCTTCATATGATATTAATTGTGAATAATTAGTAATTGGAGGGCGGACACCGAATTTGTTTAAGACGGTCAATGTATAGGGTTAGAAATTATGATTATTTGTACGCTTTTGATGAAGGTGAAGGAATAATTATGAACCTGAAGTAATGGCCAAATTTATTACTATTATCAGTATGGTGTATTAAATTATTTTTTGGAGCAGTGTTACCAAATTTTTTGATTAAGCGTAGTCTAAATGAAAATCCATGATCATTTTTTAAAACATGGGAAGAAACATCTTCTTTTTTTAGGAAGAAAATTGATTTTAGGAATTGAAATTACCTTTTGAACATTTTGAAATTCATTTTTGATATCTTTATCACTAAAATAAGACGTAGTTTATGAAAAATTAAAAACTTAGTTCTCTCCACGTGTTCATGCAAGTAATTTTCAATTTGAAAGCCATGAAACATATTCAAATTTTTCCTTCCAAGTGAGACAAAAGTGATCATTCTTATTCAATTTTATTTGACAATGGATTCTTTTATTCCCTGATAGATACTTTGCTATCTGAAACTTTTTAATGCAAATTTTCCTTATTAAGGAACTAGTGAAGTTCTTATTGGATATTCATTTTACAGATTAAATTTCAATGTAATATAATATAATTTAATTTAATTAAAATTTTCGCAATAATAATGAATAAAAACATGGCGAATAAAATGTTGAGAATAAATTACGGAATAAAAAACGAATAAATTCATTAATTTCAAATCTAGACACGAGGCGTGAATAAAGCAAGGTAAAATAGATTGAGTGAGTGAATGTCATAATGACAATTTCATCATTTGGAAGAAAAATAACTTGAAGAAAAACCCTGCTGGAGGTGACGTAGTCCAGCAATGTGTATCGCAATCAACTTCAAATTGCTTCAATAAAGCTGAAAATCTCACACGATTGCCTTCTTCTATCAAAAATATAATTAACATTTTTGTATAAAATTTGAACTTACATTATATAGCTCTAAAGAAATGTATATATTTTTTCTGAGTAAATAACTTTATTATTTTGTTTCAAAAATATGCGAGAAACCAAACCAATTTTAGAAACTAAAACTGTTTTATGAAGATTTCAACTTTTATCTTGAATTTAGGAAAATAAAACTTCTAAAAATCTTGACGATTAATTAAGGAAGATTTATATTTATAAATCTGCGATAAACTTCACTTTCGATTACAATCTTACATTAATCAGTGATATCGTCTAATAAATTAACATAATCCAAGATTGTTTTTTGATTTGAATCGGGTGCAAATTGTAATTCTTTTAGAAAATTTCTTGTGCCAGATCTGAATCTTTTTGTTTCCATCAAAAAGTTATTGTTCCAAGTCTTATCGAAAATTTCCTATTCTGAATCAGAATGATAATTCTTTTGCAAAATACCCCATTTAAAAACAACATTATTTTAATGCTTTATAAAGATTCCTTGCTTCCAATCGGAATTATGATTAATTTCGGAAATTCCCTGTTCTTAGTCAAAATTTTAATCTTTTCAAAAAATTCCTCATTTCAAATCAGAATTAAATATTTATTTCTTATATCTCTTATATCTCTGTGATGTTAAGTAAATTTTCGTAATTTTAAGAAAAAATCATATGATTGCGGTCAGTCACAAGACGAAGTGGGATGTGGAAAAATAGCGACAAACGATTTCGTGATTTTTGGATGGCCCCTAAGACAAAAGTGGAAATCTTTATTCAATTGTAATTAACAATGGATTATTTTATTCCCTAAACGATTCTTTACTATCTGATCATTTCCATTCCTGATTAAATAAGAACGAAATGAAGAAAAATGCTCTTAATCAAAATTTATTTGAAATTAAATAAACATTATCGTCGAAACTAGAATCGACGCGTGAATAAAACGAGGTAAAATAGATTATGCGGGTAAATAATTCCCATTTCACCATTTCTCAGGAAGATTACTTTTTAAAATATTTTTGAATTTATTTAAAAATAGTTATACCTAAAATAAAGCACAGTTTATGAAAAATGAGAAACATAGTTCGCCCCACGTGTTCGTAAAAGTAATTTTCA